>OX439129.1:44984902-45282402 GCA_949318235.1 Ecdyonurus torrentis
GAAAATACTTTTATTATTATTTTTTTTAATAATAAATATGTATTGTTGTTTCAGTACCTTTATCTATTTATGTTTCATTTAAAAAATTTAAAAGTTTTTATTTTAAATATAGCTCAATAAAATTTTGATTTACACGAGATCGTTAAAATTACATAATTTTTGCTGCAGTGAATAGATTATTATGTCTTTAGATATAAATTAGAATGCTTTACTTGCAAGATATTAGAAGGTGCAGTAAATTTGTGAATATTTTTGTAATAAAAAGATAATAGGAATAATGTTAGTAACCGCTTACTTTAATCAAATAAGACGGATGATGAATATAAAGTTCAGTGCTTTGATGCCATCGAACAAAACTTGTTACCTTATATAAAAAATAAAAACAATTCATACGTGCAAATCATTCTAACATCTAGATACACACTTATTAATGCTGTTCGTAAACTCTGTTCTCTTGCACCAAAAAATGCGCATTCCATTTCAATAACCATAGGCGATCGTCGTGTTTGATGCAGAGAACAGGGTTTACGAACAGCATTATTGTTTAACAGTTTTTATACGCGCATAAATTAAAATTTATTACACTGCACGATTTAATATGCTCTAAATGCACAAATTTTCGAAAGTACATATTATACCACTCTCATTGACAAGGGTAGCTGAAACTACTGAAATAATCTTTTAAAAATATTCCAAACGACGATCGTAATCTGGAAATTTTGTACCTTTCATCACGTTTTTTAGTTGCTTTAATACTAAATAATTGATTGATCTAAAGTTTGAGTTACTATAGGATAAAAAATATATATATGCTACAGTTGAAATTTATTACATGATTTGCGTATGAACATAAGGATTTAATTAACGACTTTATCTCGCGAACAGCAGCTAAAAAATGATTTTCTTTTAAGTTGTTTTGATTTTTCATGCAAAGCTTCACCATCATCCAGTGTTTGTGGCAGGGGAAGTCCCAACGTCTCAGGTAGCAAGGTGGAGGCGAGTGCGCCACTCAGAGACAAGGCACCGAATACAAGTAGTGGCAGCACGCGGTTGTACACAGCCTGGAATAATAATAATAATTTTAATTAACTAATTTATTAAGTCGAAGGGTAAGTAACAAGCGATTAGCTAACAAAAAATGGATCGTTAACTGATCTAATTCTTAAGTGTGAGTTAGTATTTGTTACAGTTGCAATTTATTATTTTTTTAAAGTAAATTCTCTGATTTTTTTTTTTTTTTTTTTTTTTTTTTTTTTTTTTTTAATTATAATGTATTTCATTTTCCTGTACTACTTTATATTTACAAATTTGACTCAACATTTCTGTCATACAATTATTATTTATTGCACAGTATACAAATATTGCATAAGATCGAAGAAAATAGAGAAATAAAGAAAATTTGATTTTAAAAGTAGTATTACTATAATAGATTCTAATTATTTTGGTTATTTCAAAAACGCTTTAAATAAAAACACAATTAATGTTGCAACTAACGTAAGTAAGTATTTTAATACCGCACTATTTTAACTACAATATCCGGCTGAAGTACCGAGCATTACGTAATAAACGAATAAATTAAAATTGGTTTTGCCAAAAATTGGAATTTACAAAACCGCCTATTACAAAACCTTGGTAGTGTTTTTCATTTTTTTTTTTATCAAAATGTGTATAATATTAGTAAAAGTTAGCAAGCACATCAAGCATTTTTTCTTGTGAGTTTGATTGTTAAATATGATTTTAACAATAAGTGAGTATACTCACAAGATGCACGATGGCAGGAAATGCAAGTAGACCAAACTCAGAAGCTAAACTTGCGATGGCCATAGCTTGATTTCTTACTTCGGTTGGAAGTAACTCAGCAACAAACAGGTAAACTACTGCATAGGAGGCTGAAATGCCGAACCTGCCCACCAATGCTAGTCCTACTGTAGCCCAGACCGCCCCTACAGTAAATACAAATATAACTTACTAGTTGTACTATGGATGGAAATGTCAACAGGCCGAGGTAAGAAATGAAGCTAGCAAGTGCCATGGACTGACTGCGAACAACTGTGGGTAGAACCTCGCCAATGAACACGTAGAATACTGCGTATGATGCGGAGATACCAAAACGTCCAACCATTGCAAGGGTTACTGTCATCCATACAGCTCCTTGGCAATACAATTGAAACAGATGTAGATGAAACTTATATCAAATAAAATATGACTATAGCACAGATACAGATACAGCGTATATATTATATAGTACTTGTACAGTCTTTTTACTAACAAATTTATTTCTATAGGCTTATGTCCATAAGATGCAATCAGATGGAGATTTCAATCAACGCAAAACTCCATTTAAATGCACGTTATTTCCATGTGCCAAAATATATATAATATGTATTTTTTTTTACACTATGTACCTAAGTATTTATTCATGCATACTTTTTTTTTTTGCAAATCTTGTCTTGTACACAGTTCAATTTTTTTAAGAATTGTCGAATGAACAGTTATGACGTGTTGACAATATGAAGATAAATAACTTTAAAATCATTAGAATCACAAATAAATTATTATGTAAAAAAATAGCAGGTAACAGGTAAAATGAATCCTAAAAATTTCCATAGGCATAAATATTAGCCTATAGAAAAGATATTGATGTGTACTATAAAATGAAATAATCAAGGTATAACATGTTTTATTGTATAGCATGTTTTATCTGTAGTATTATTGTACCTGTTCCAGGCTAATAATTATCCACTGCAATGTACATACAGGATTTACGTACCTAGTATTAGTGCAGTAATTTTTTTCCCATGTAAACGTCAAACATAGCCGTTGCAAACCAACATTGTTTCCATTCGGTACTAATGTTTGTGACTCTTACGGTTTTATCGTGAGAATTTTAAAGTTTAGTGACGTCATAAGCGTTAATTATACAATATTTAAGGCATTGCAAAAATGTGTACAAGGTTTTAAATGCCTAGTTTTTTAAAGTGCATACTGTATATTATATACTTTGGAGATTTGAAATATTGTCATATCGCAAATACATGTATTAATGCATGAAATTAAGTTTAAAAAATATATATATCGTTCATAGTTTCCATTGATATTTATGAATCTAGTAATGTCTAATTTACAGTACTGACTCTAAATCTTAAAATAAGGAGCTTTTTACAAGGAAATTGATCCTATTAGAATAATTTATACATAACAAAAAATCTTACCCTCAGGAACAACACCACATGAGATACATGCTAGTCCTCCAAATAACATGGTCCACACGACCACGTCCCTACGTCCCCAGCGATCCATGGCCCACCATGCAAACAAGTAACTTGGTAACTCTACAGCAGCACCAAGCATGAATGCTGTCTGGTCACTCACACCCAAATTTCCTGAGTTATATGTAAGGCCTGAATATACTATCGCATTGGCGATCCAGTCTAATGTTGCTATTAGGAATGTCCTTCTTAATATAGGCCGTTTTAACATGTCTAATGCAGTGACGTTTACTTTTTCTTTATTGACGTTAACTGTGGGTTGTAGTTTTGATTGTTCCGTCTGCAAAATTTAAGCCATTCTAACACGGTACAAACTTTTTAATGTAATGTACAATAAATTTAATGTATATGCAATCTGCATTAACAGTAACTATGGCATTTCTTGTAATTAAATTTATTGCATTAAGCAAATATTGCTCCTCGGAAACAGGACAATATTTTAAAAAGAAAAATAATATTATCAGTATATTATATAAATTGGCAACAACAATAATTAATGAATAGTAACAAATCAGGGTTCCTTGGAAAGTAATATTTATGTCATAAATTCAAAATTTCAACGTTCTTTTTCTTCTACGTACAGCTCTGGCCAAAAGTTCCCGAACGATTTACATAGGCAACCCGCAACCACACTATGCTATCTTTATGAGAAAACGCAGCGGCCGCCGCTGCCCCGTTCGGGAACTTTTGGCCAGAGCTGTACACGAAATATTGATTAAAATCAAACACTGAAACTAAAATAGTTAAAAATAATAATGCCAAAAAAATAAAATGATAATTTAGGAGTAGAAAATATAATTTTGATGGTGGTTATTCTTATTAATCTTCTATCTTAAATAAGCAATCTGCAGTAACTGTACTAGTATTACATAAAATTAAAACAAAATTACTTATATATATAGTTTACCTGAAATGTACGCAGGAAGTTTGGCTTGACTGGATGACCATTAACCTTAGCCATCTTCTGCACGATGACCTCTGCCTCATCTATTCGACCTTTACTAAGCAGCCATCTTGGAGACTCGGGGATTATCCAATAGTAACTGACACGGTAAAGGTTTTTTATGGAGCGCATTTATGTAGTAAAAATTTTATACTACCCAATACCTAACTCTATAGTCTATACCATATTACCTTTAAAAAAAATCTGAACACGAAAGCGGTACAATTACCAAAACTAGTACTCGTACAGTACGTTAAATACGTACACTACTATAAATAGCTACTAAAATAGCTACTAAAAGTCGCAAAAAATCAATAGGCAACTTCTTATAATCACTCTGGCAAGGGTTATTATAGATCACTCACTGGCAAGGGTTATTGTTAGTTTTACGTTAATTTTGGCTTGGTATAGGGCTTACAATGTTAAATTGAGGTTTTTAAAATACTTGCTTCAGAATCGTTAAAACATGTTAAATCGCACAGCCGGCAAAACATTCTAAAGTAAAACGCACAAATAAAAAAGTATTTAGGACTTTAACGAGCCCCAGTTACAGGAACAGGGTGAAAAATGTGCGCATAAAGTTGACTCCAAATTAGGGTCTGTGGGTTCTTCCAGAAATATTTCAGTGTCTCATTATTGACCTTTTAAATATGACAAGAAAACATCATTTTCATCCATGCTTGTAAAATTCAGCTTCGATAAACATCAATTTTTGGCGTCACTTCATCTATTATTTGGAGTCAACTTTGCGCACATTTTTCACCTGGTACCTTTAACTGGGGCTCGTTCACGTCCTAAATACTTTTTGAGTTGTCCATTTTACTTTACGATGATGAATTGATGATCAATATATTATACCTGTTCCAGGGTAATGTTTACTTACATTGCAATTTATTTTATATAAATTCAAAAATTAAATATGATTGTGAAGGTGACTATTTTATGTTTTCTTTATTATTTTTCAGTGCAATACCTGAGAAGTACGACAAATGGTGTGGACGTCCAGATGAGGAGAGAAAACCAGTCACGTAAAAGAAGAGTGAGCGCGGCGAGTAGCGCCAAGGCAAGAGCAAAGAACACGCATAACATCATCCCGGCAAACGTCCTGTGACTTGGACCCATCAATTCAAGTGCTGCATAAAGTAAATATTAATAATAACATCAATAAATAATAAATAATGGGGATTGTTTTCATTATTGTTTTCAATTATTCGCCTTTCAAAAAAAAATAATAATAATAATAACGTTCTTGAATAACGACTATCATTTAATTTAATATTAATGATATGAAAAAAATAATGGACTCATAAGTGTATTGAGGTGTTCAAGGCTTTCCAATCATATCGAGATTAGAACTTATCTCCAATACTTTGTAAAATGTATCAGTAAACAAAAAAAATAATAATAATAAAACAAAAAAGTTCAAACCCAGTGATTGCATGGTTAAACTTGGCATACAATTAAATTTACATTTATTATTTTAAAAAACTATCAGCGTGTAGCACTCTACATGTAAGTAGAACATAATGATAAAAAATGTCCTTTTTTATATTTGAAAAAATATTGCTCAAATATTACTTGAAGCTTAAATCACAAAGAAAGAGAGAGAGAGAGATTTTACCATTTAGAGCATTTTGAATAATCTTTCATTTTTATCATAAAAGTTAAAAGTTTCAAATTATACAAATTATATTTTAACACTTCAATTTAATGTATTACAGGATATATTTAAAATAAAATCTACCTTCTTCATAAATATTAGAACAATATCATACGATATTTTATATAGCTACATGTTTGTAATTAATACTTATATAACAAAATGTAACAATGATTTCGTTTTAAAATTATTGATATTAAAAGCATAAAATGAGAAAAGAGGAGTATTTTACTCATAATAAAGGTTTTTGTTGTTAATTTCTTTAAGTTCTTAATACAACTTTTTTTTTTTTACGATAAAATAAATATTTTGGAACAAACACAATGAAATATATAATATTACATAGGAAAATTATGCTATAGACTTACCGAGTACGAAAGGCACTTGGTAAATAGCAGGGAAGACGAGCGCATTGATGGACCTGAGTACGGTGTAGGTGAGGTAGTCATTGGAGAACGCGGTTGCTGTGGACATTATCACGTGCCAAAATACAGTCAGCATGAACGCAGGACGTCGACCTAGTCTGAAAACATACAATACTTGTTACTGGTGGTGACGTGTAACCAATGAGATGTATACGAAGAAAATTGGCAAGGAACACCAAATTTCGAGTTCCTTAGGAATGCCTTTTCTTTTTTTTTTTTTTTTAGAACATACGTCGTTTTATCAATGAACATTTTTGTCAACCTTTTTTCAAAAATATACAAACTGGTAACTTACATTTTTTTTTTTAAATATGATAGGGTATTTATAAGTTCTGTAATTTAAATAAGTTCAATAATCTATGCAATGTATTATTTACAAATGGAAATAAGTCAAATAAGTAAGTATTCGTAACAGCTAAAATATAAGTCCGAAATATTAACCACAAAGATAATAAATATTAATTTTAGTTCGATGAATATACAATAATAGTCTTTGATGTCTTCTTCTTCTTCGTTTATTATTATTATTATTATTTATTATTATTATTATTATTTATTATTATTATTTTTTACTCCCGTAATTTAGTCGCATATGAAGAAACTAAAATTTACGACTGAAGGCATGCGTTTAAATGATCAAAATTTACGTCATTTTATTACTTCATTTGAAAGGTCATCAATGAGACAGTGAAATTTCTGTTGGAACCCAGACCCACATTTGAAATAAACTTTGCACACATTTTTCAGCTCGCTCAATTAACAGGAACTCGTGCACGCTCTAAGTAAATTTTGAATTGTGCTTTTTACTTTATGATGATGTGCGAATTAACGTGTTTTAACAAGATTGAAGCGAGCAATTCAGAATTGAAAACCCTCAATTTAACATGATAAGCCCTACACCAGGCCAAAACTAACATAAAACTAATAATGACCTTTGCCAATGACCGTTGCCAATGATTATGTGAAGTTGCCTATTGGTAAGGTTAAAACTTACCTGTCTCCTATAAATCCAAACAAGATATTGCCGACGAGAGAGCCGATGCAAAAGCACGTGGTTGACGTGGCCACCCACCATGATTTGTTGCACACCAGGTCAAGCTATTCACAAGTGTATCGATTAGTAAAACATCTTCACTTCCTGTACGTAGAAAAAAAAAAGGAAATACGAAAATAGGAAATTACGTAATTTATACTGCAACAGACTTACCACGTGCTAAATTACAAATTGTATTAAACTCATTATTAATTGGACAACAGATTATTATAAATAATATTGTACACCATAAATGTAAGATCGTACAAAATAATATGGCTAAGAATTTGCTTGTTCTTAACATCATGTACTGAGTTATTTATAGTACCATTCTTTATCTATTAATGATTATTGATATTTCTACACGCGTCCAAAATACAAACATTTTATAATTCATATTGTCTGGAAACTGTATTTGACTTTTGTCTTGATGAGGCCAATACAATTATTTGATTGGACATAGCTGCGTATGCTGAATAAAAATATTTATAAAATAAGGATTCACCTGGAGATTTTCTATGTTTTGCATTTGAGGAACATAATAATGTTATAAAAAGTATAAGTGCGGTAAGCTCTTTTCTTTAAACTTTTTTCTAACACTTTTTTAGGACATACAAAAATGTAAAAAAAAAAAAAAAAAAAAAAAAAAAAAAAAAAAAAAAAAAGACGAGAAAAAATGAATAATAATAAGAAATTTTAAAAAAAAGTGACTGATTTTTTGTATAAAGTTGTTTTCTCTGTAAAAAGGGAGGAGGGAATCAGGGCTTTAACTATGGGCTACATTATGTGACTACCTGTGTGACTAGCGTATTATCATAGTTTGTCCTGTCATAATTCCAACCACTGGTGCACGAAGTTACGTTCCATCCTGGCTGCGGGGTCACATGTGACGAGGAGAGAAGAAGTGACGTGAAATTCACGTCATACATTTGACACGAGCTGAAGTCACGTGATCCATCAGATCGTAACGTGTAAGGAATAGCAGCTAGTTTGACCTCATCACTTGTCAAGGTTGAGTCAAGGTCAGGTACCTTGCACCAGTGAGCAGGGGTGGCAGATACGAACACCTGAAAATAATACGTGTTAATTAAAGGTGGACTTGCTCTGTTGTTGAATAAAGAACTAATTTGAACATGAATGCAGTTCGTAAACCCTGTGTTCTGTTACTAAAATGACGATCAACTATGGTTATTCAAATGAAATGTGCATTTTTGAAGCAAGAAAACAGACTTTATGAATAACAATATTATAAATTATAATACCCTCTTTTAATGACAATAAATTGTTTTCCTGTTATCGTAAATTTTGATGTATTATATGTAATAATAACGTAATGTACAATGAATTTAAGAATACGTATCTTGAGCAATATTGGGCTGCAATATTAACTTTACATTGTTTTCTCTCTCTCTCTCTCTCTCTCTCTCTCTCTCTCTCTCTCTCTCTCTCTCTCTTTTTTCAGTGTAAAAACACCAACCTGGTTAAAGTATAGGAACACTGCGGGTAAAGTTGCAGGAATACAGAGCAAATAATATATGCGTGTCTGATAACGACCACGCTCGCCAATCTGAAACATATTAGAGAAAATACATTATGTTAATAATAATATAGTAAGTAAGTAAGTAAGTATCATGACGCCATAATACCTTTCGGTGTAGGCCAGGATTAAACCTTTTCAGTATGTGCTTTAATGTATGATCTGAGGCTTATTAGACCTCAGGCTCAACCCGGTATCACACTCTTCTGGGCTAGACTACCAGATCTGTGCAACCCGGACCACTGACTCTCGGAAAACCAAGAGTTGACAGCACTCGCGTTAGCAAGAAGTGGTCAAACTGCCAGCACAGCCATGCCGCCAGTCTTTGTACGGTGTCACCCATCCAAGTTTTGACCACGCTCTACGTTGCTCAACTTCGGTGATCCAACGGGAACCGGTTCAGACAACCAGACAACGCGATGACTGCGTGTAGTTTATATTATAATATTATTTATATATAAGAAACATCATACCAACCTCTATTTATATATCTTTTATGTTTTGTTATACTGACATTTATTTTGTGATCATCAAGAAAAAGAAAGAAAAAATCAGTTTCTCTTTTATTATTTTAATAGTTTTATTTTACTTAGTACTCATATCCTTTATGCTACAAAATAAACATGGTGACACAGCGCATGTTTTTTTTAACAAATTAATGTAATATGAGAGCTAGACATGAAGGAAAAAGTATAGTTACAAATAAAGTGGCGACACTCTTAATTTATTAGCATATCGCATACAATTTCTGTTATCTCTATTATTTACACGTTATAAATATTGTGTTCTTCACGTTTATAGAATATGAAAATCTGCTTGGTCATTACACTTTACTATTGCAACATTTTTACACAATTACATTAATTGTTATTATGTTATTCAGTGCATATGCATAAGGTTTTAGTTACTACAGAGTTTGATATAAATTACGAATTTAAATATTAATTTGTGATTAAGATTAACTTTCTCCAAGTTTATGTATTTAAAATTTGCTGATTTATAATTTTGAGAGTTTGTGTGTGTGAGAGAGAGAGAGAGAGATAGAGAGAGAGAGAGAGAGAGAGAGAGAGAGAATTAAGTAATAACGAATGAAATTCATTATGCATTTTTAAATCTGATATACGTTAAGGAGGATTTTATATTTTTATATGAACAGGGAAAAAAATTATGAGTTTAAAATATTGACACTAAAAATAAATAGAAGATCATTTTCTTTAAATTTTAATATTTCTTATTTGCAAAGCCTTTTTCTTTTTAAATCTTAAGCCTGACACTATCCAAAATATTGTGACTTTTTTACTAGAAGTTGATGACTGTTTGGGCACTATAGGCCCTGACCGCCTCTATAGGAGTGACGTCCTCTCCTTATGGTTATTATTATTATATTATTAAAGACCATTGGTCTTCGTGATAAATAAGTAATGTATAATATTATAGCAACTGGTTGTTATAATATGTTCAACAGTAATATTTATTATTTTGTCTGAAAATTGTATTTGACTTATTGTGTTGAGGAAGCCAATAAATTGATTTGATTAGCTGTCCCAAGTAGTCTGTCACATGATAAATATGACCAAAAAGCTTATATACTGTATAATATGAAACTTGCAGGCTCAACTGACACAAATTCGGTCTCTAGAAATCACTAATATTATTCAAAAAATTAATAAAGAAATGCCGTAATTTCCTGTCTCTCATTATTTGATAATTATAATTTATTTACTTACTTCCTACTTGTATATAGTGTAAATATTTTCTGACGTAATATTGAAAATAATCTTATGTAAATTTCTCTATAATAAATTTCACACGTGAATTGAGTAAGATGTTGTGTTGATTGTTGTCATATGTCGGAGTCAAATAACCCAATGATTGCACGCAATTACTCAATAATGCAGTAATAATAGCAACTTAGTTGTGGTCATCTTTGTGGTAGTGTATTGTGGTCAAGGACGTCTCGTATGCTCATCACTTTTATCACCGGATAATGAGGGGTCCATTCAGTTATGAAGGAAATTTTGTGCAAGGAAATATTGAAGAAGCCGTACAGTACAGATTTCATATTTTTTGGTGATAAAATAGATACAATATTGGGGAGAATAACTCCTTCTAGGTGGTTGAAAACATGTTAAAGCGTCTCTAATTGATGTCATTTTTTCATTTTTTTTTAATATATGAGTTGAAAAGCTAAAAATGTGCAATACGTATTGTAAAATTAACGGTTATGACGTCACTTATCGTTGAAATACTAACGATAAGAACGTTATTAACGTCGCTAACGCTAGAATCTAATGGGGAAAATATCTGTTTGCAACTATATACCAACTTTGACGTTTATTTGATTTTGATTCTAACATTTGTGACGTCATTCACGATTTTATTATTTGAATTTCAATGCTTAGTGACGTCACAACCGTTAATTCTTTAAAACTTTAAACATTGTAAAACTGTGTACAAGGTTTTCATTTTTTTTTTTTTTTTTTTTTTTTTAGCAAAGTGCATTATTATTAATATTTTCAAACATTCAAAACAGGCTTCTGCAATAATGAAGGTTAGGAATAAAAATTGTAATAGGAATTGATAGCAATTAGATAGGCATATTTTATTATTGAGTAGATACTGCATTCCATTGAAACCTTCCATTGCAAAAATATCTTATTCAAATCTCAAATCTCCCCATTTCATATATTAAAAGATAGCCTAAAATAACTAAAAGATATTTTCAAGAAAATATCATAAAAATGGATATTTTAAATTCAAAGTTTTAAAAACTAATTCTTTATCATTTTATATCATTTATATTATATATAATAATATATAAGGCATAAAACAGTTTTTAAGTGTCCATTTTTATGTTTGGTCCATATTTGTTTAATAAAATGTATGCAATTTTTATTTTTGTAATTTTATTCTTTATTAGCAATCTCTTGGATCCCCAACATAATAAGAATTGAAAATAATGATATAAATATTCAATATATTATTTATATAGGAAATTTGAATAAAAAATGCATTAAAAAAAACAGTTTTTTCAGTACGTAAATTAATAAATTTGTGAGGTGCGTTTATGTTCATTTTAGATATTTTTCAGTACTCGTAAAATAAAAATTTAAACAAAAGTTAAAATATTCATTATAGTTTGTTAGTGAAATATTTATTAATATTATCATAATTCATAACTATTAACCTCAGACTTGGCATTACCTTTTTTTTTTTTTTTTTAAAAACTCGATAACTTTTTTTTTTTTTTTTAATTTCAGCATATTTTGCAGCATATTTTCAGCGTATAAAAATTCAAATTTCAAAAGTTTTATTTCATTTCTCTCTCTTACAATCAGTATACAAAAACAATGCATCTACCAAGGTTCACATCTAAAAATTGTGATGTAATTGTATTGCTTGCAATAGCATATATGTGTCAAACTTCAATTCAATCTGTCCATCGGTTGTGTGGGAAAAAATAACATGTTGAGCATAGAACGTGCTATGCTCAACATGCTATTTTTTACCACATAACCGATGGACAAATAGATTTGAAATTTGGTAAACATGCTATTGAAGGCAGTATAAACTTATGCTGGAAAAAAAAAAAAAGATTATCGAGTCAAAAAAAGTTCCACCACGTCTCATGAGGTTAATCCTTAAAACATAATTTTTCAAACTGAAACGATATGAGTGAATTATAATTTTTTTAAATAAATTTATAATATATAAATTTTATAAAAATACAATCAAACCTTACATGTTTTTTCCATTGCATTATTATTATTATTTTTTTTTTTTCAATTTTGACTTACTTGCGCTAAAACAGCATCGTAGTCAATTTCTGTCATGACATCAGTGTGGTGCACAGCACGTGTATCAAAGGTCAGCTTGTATAAGATCTACATCCCACATTCACTGCTCCAGTGCAGGGATGCTGCGTCTTCGATGCTCTGCTAGATGGCGACACTACACTTTGATGTATATTAAAATTAATTTTACACTGTAAGAAAATATATACCTCTAATGTTTATACTAAAATGTTTAGAGAGTATATGCACAAGGCTACTTACCGGCGATAAACATAAAAAAAATGGCTTAAAACACTTTAAAATATGCATATTATCCCTCTTTTAAAATTTTACGGACTGGGTGCAGTAGTTTTATCAAAACTTGCAAAAATATGATTCTTCCCGTAAGCTTAATGTTAAATTAGAGATCCTGCGCTTTTTTGCATCGCTTTTCTGATTAGTGCTATGTCATCACCGATATGAAACATTCCTTGTGATGGGACTTCAAAGCATGAACTGCTTTTGAGGAAACATTGGTCTACATAGAGAGCTTTACTAAAGATAACATGTCAAATGTTTGATTGCTGCGACTTATTAGCAAACAGTAGTAGCTCAATGTTAACTGGCAAAATATGTGAATCACAACCTAAAAGCAAGTTTGCATAACAATAATTTATCATGTTTGATAACACCATAATATACGAAACTCTGTTGACTACATAATGAAGGCATTAAACAACAATATCTTCCCAGCAAACACATCTTCTCTTGCGGTATAAGTAAATTTATTATTGAATAGAAGACTTGCAAAAGTAGGTTTAGTGAGAAAATAAACAAACTCACAGCCCATCAAGACTAACAAAGTGCTAGCAGACGATTTGGTGTTCCTGTCTACATTTAACATGCTTTCTTATGGGGCAATGAAGCAGCTATAACTCAAGTTACAATTGTTTTTCAGAGCTGAAATTTTTACTGTATCTTACTGAGCTTGCAAGCTTTTGTTTTCCTGAATTTCAAGTGTTTTGGTTAACAAATTATTTTTACACCCAATTAACTTCAAATCCAGGAAAACAAAAGCTTTGAGGCTGAGTAAGCTACAGTAAAAATTTCAGCTCTGAAAAATAATTCTAACTCAAGTTATAGCTGCTGCATTCCACCATAAAAAAGCATGCGTTAAATTGAGGCAGGAACACCAAATCGTCTGCTAGCACTTTGTTAGTATTGTTGGGCTGTGAGTTTGTTTACTTTCTAACTTAATCTACTTTTGCAAGTCTTCTATTATTAATTACTATTTATTAGATTTTTTTTCTCTTAAAACGTTGACATTTTATTCATGTTTATATACTTCAGTTTAAACTAAACACTTTTTTTCTTCTTTTTTATAAAATTCAACACTATAACTTCTTTATTATTATTTTCTATTTTGTATGATTTTTTAAATCTTTTTATAGCCTAAAAAGAGCACTATTTGACAATTAAAATAAATAAAATAATGTATTATAGTTTCTTGTAAATGTGAAAAATATTTAACAACAATTTTGTGCTTAGAGTGTTTATATTGTATATTAGTAACAAAATTGCAAACTCAACTGAATTAACTGTCAATTATTATTTAAGAATCTATATAATAATATGGGGACAGAATAAATCATACCTCTTAAATAATATTTTGTCATATTTTTATTCTATACTTACAACAAAAAAACATCAATGAAAATAAAACAGAGAAAATTTCATAATTTTTTGTTTTCAATAAAAAGATGTATTCAATTGAGCCGTATCATGTTTATGATTTAATTAATTACAAAAATTGTAGAACTTTATTTTAAAAAATAGTTTAATAAAATGTTGATGTGAACGAGATCGTCTAAATTACGGTATTTATGCTATATAATTGTTATGTCGTGTAGCATAAATATTGCTAAATTAATATTGAATAAACAATTATGTTGTATGGCATGACTGGTATGCTAGTGCTTTGAAATATAACATAAATTATGCTGCAATTAATAATGTTGCTGTATGAGCTAGCATAACTATTAGGCATTTATTTTTTCCGTTTGTATTATTTAAAAAAATGCAGAGCACTGCCAAACTCAATTATTGTAAACAGTTTAAAATGCAACTAAGAGCAAAAATATTATTAAATTATTTTTCATACGGAGTTATTAGTGTGTATTATTATATTAAAATTTGGTCAAAGAAGTTAAGTATCGAAAATTGATTTTATAAGATAAAAATTAGATGTAATTTTAGTTTTTTATAGCAAACTACACATTTTTAAACGTGATGATTGAAATAAACCGTTACTTTTTGCTATTAAATAATTTTAAATACATCTGATATTAAACCAAAATAAAAATTGGCTCTCAATTATAAACTTTAATTTTTTCAAAATAATAAAATTTTATCGTAAGTTATAAAAAAAGAAAAACAAACTTCAAATAACAAGCATCCAGTATTTGAGCTTTACTCCAGTTGATTAGATTAGTAGTAACCATTGCCATGGGCTGGTGCATGGTGAGCTTGCGCAGCAGGAGCAGCATGGTACACTGGGGCATGGACGGAGTGTCCACTCTTGGTGACCTGAGCATTGAAACCATGGTGTGGGTCAGCAGTGTAGTGGACAGTACGAGTGGTTCCATCAGCTTCTACTAGACTGTAGTGTCCCTTCACAACGTCTCCCTCACGAGTCTCACTCTGACTCTTCTTATCTCCGGTATGAGCATCAGCAACGCCGTATGAGTAGGAATACTTTGGCTGGTGGAACTGAAAACATTTTTTTTAATTAATTCAATTTTATATTCAAATATAACTTTAATTCACAAACAATAAAACATAATTAATTCAGCATCAATTTTGATTAAGTGATATTGCACCATTTGTTTATTTAAATTCAAACCATGTCAATATACTTATACATTATAAAATATAAAAAGCATTTGTTTGGTTGGACTTCTTATTATTAGTATTATTACGGCTCATTGAACTTAATACAAAAAGAAATTATCATGAATAATTGCAGTATCGTGCACAACGTATTGTATAGTGTCATGCGATGAACTGGTAATTACATTGCTACGTAACAAAGCACCATGTTAACAAATTTTGTTAAAACCTCAAAAGTTTTTATTATTATAATTATTTGTTTTATTGAAATTGGCTTCCACCAAATTTAGTTTTATTCTATAGCTTTATCTGTTTTAAGAAAAAAAAAGTTAGATTCAGTAACCATCATATATCGGAGAATGAAATAAGCCCCTATTCCTTTAACACTGGTCAACTTCCAGTTAGCTACTAAACTCGGGTAAAGTTCTACCTTTTACAACATTAAATGAGTGGAGCATACAGCATACGGCTATTAATATGTAATTCAAATTTTATTGTTGTATACGAGACACACAAACAAATCAAATTTAAGCCCCGTGGTACTCCATATTATATAAAATATGGTTACATAATTCATTTACTTACATAATCCTTGTGTGGTTCTTGATGATGTTCGGCAAAAGAAACAGCCAGGAGAGCAGACAGCACGCACACTGCGCTGATCATCTGCTAATTACAGCAAATCGATAAAGTCATGTCAAAGAATTCATATAATTTATTTAATAAAATTTAATTTTCTGGCTATAGTTTCTGCTTACATATTCTAAACATTGCAAAAAAAAAAATGAAATAAAAATCTCCCAAAAATATTCTGAATTAACTTTAATAGAAGATGAAGAAAGAAAGAAAAAAAAATATTAAAAAGGGGGTATGGGGAAGAATACTAGAATAGCAATTGCGATGTTTTTTCGTTTTTTTTTTCTCGAAATTAACGAGACTAATTCTTGTTTCTGATTTTAGAAATATTTATTTATTTATTTGTCTATTTCTTATGAAACAAATAAAAGAGTTACAATAAAATTATTAAATTGAAGATAATTAATATACTGTAGATTAAGATATTAATAAAAAATATATATAAGTTTAACTACAGAATTGTCTTATATTTCGTTAAAGTATTGCAGCTAAATATCAAAATTCCAAACCTAATCACTTGATTAATACTTACCTTGTTTGAGAAAGCCATGATAGTTAGTTGTGGTGTTTGTTATTTGGTTGAGGAGTGCTGAATGATGCTTGAATCTCACTGCTTTGCTATTTTATACTCCAGATTGGAGTAATTAATGCAACAATGAACACAAGTATTTTGAATAATGTAATCATATCAGGTGAAAGTCATTTTAATAGTCTTTTTGTCATTTCTATATCAATTATTGGTAATTTTGCATAATTTTTATAATTAATGCAAAATAACTTTTAAATATATGCTAATTTTTGTGATGTCTACAGCATTATAAAATATTCTTAATTATAAAATATTACAGTAACGTGGTTTTTAGAATTTGCAAGCGTCATATTCAATATTATCTTACAACGTAGTTCATTATGGTTTCCTATTTTTCCCCTATAGTCCAAAATATTTGATAAAATTTGCTGTTCTGTACTCTATCAAAAGCTATTCGACCGATTCACATTTTTTTTTATTCAATTTTTTTTTTTTTTTTTTTTTTTTTTTTTTGCATACTAGTTTTGAAACAATATTCACGTGCACATTAATTTGTTAGATATACTTTTACACTAAAATTTGAATAGTAATTTGACATTTTATTACAACTAAAAATGAGTTACTTGCAATGATTTAACCTACTTTATTATTATTATTTTTTTTTTAATATGTGTAAATAAAATAACAGACCACCATCCAATATTTTGCAATTTTAAATTACGTATGGATGCATGAAATTTTTAGTTCCATTAAGCCACATGTTAATTTTATTATTTTTGTTCTCTCTTATGTGATTGTTATACAGGTCCTGAAATATTTATATGAAAGGGTAAACATATATAGATTATCAAGTGAAAGAAAAAGATAATGCGGAAGCAACTTTTGAATTTCCGAGTCTTCTAACTACTTAACAAGCAATGATATATAATTTTCATTAATAAATTAAATTAGTAAATAACTGCCATCAATTAATATTGTATAAAATGTATAATATTGCAAATTTTCATTTATTTTAATACTTTCCAACTTCTTCATAAGTAACCTTCCCTTTATTTGCATATACTTATAGAGCGATCAGCTTGGTGATCTTCCCTATAATAATTTTCATAGCTCAATAACAATTCATTTCTGAGATATTACAATGCAACACATATCATTAAAATGCAAGATAAAGCTCAGAGGAACGAGCCACCAATGAGCTAGTACCGAGTACAGTGTTTATTATTTTTTTTTTCTTCATATTATGTTAGTGTGCTACAATTTTTACCATACTACCGTGTGGATCCTCACACACGCACCAGTCAAAGTCTAGTCTAAATACACAGCCCGGCATTCTCCACAATAGCATGGAGAAACTGTGGCAACGTTTAAGTAAGGCTACTTGGTGCAATCATGCTATTTTGTGCATGTCCCAAATGCTGTGTAACGTCATGGAACGTCGTACAATATGTTGTACTTCACGTATGCAAACAGCAAGAGCATACACTGAGGTGCTCAAGTAACAAGACAGCTTGCCGTCACCAGCTCAGTAAGTTTGGCAGCTTGCAATCTGTTCCGTTAAAGATACTCTAAAAGTAAGTTGTAACTTTAGTGTATTTTCTAAATTAAAGCCAGATCCTATGTTTACAGAACAAATTTTTTAGATTTTATTTGAAGATAACGTTATAATTGACAGGAATTTGAATTTGAATTGAATTTTGTCTTGTTATTATATTGTTTAATGCGCTTTTACTGTAGCTCTCTCATTCTCTCTCTTACTTCATATTTATATATTTACTTTTTAAATAATGTACAGACAGATACGGTAAGTTTTTTTTTTTTTTTTTGCTCCATTGCTTTACACAATGAATTATTCATCTGACAGTGAGTCTTTAATTAACGTCTTCGCATATAAATATATTTTTAAGAAATGCAAAACGATTAATTGCATTTTATATAAATATTTACGTTATTATATATATATATATATATATATATATATATATATATATATATATATATATATATATATATATATATATATATATATATATATATATATATATATATATATATATATATATATATATATATATTACAGGTACTACTTAAATCTTTCAGATCAACTTTAAAAGCATTTAAAATTATCTTCACGAAACAGAGAAAAATAAAAATACAAATTTAATGGTTCAATACAAATTTTTTTTATTCAACGACTCCAAAATTTTAACAGGCCACAAACAGTAACAATACAAGGTTAAAAAATATATCATACACAAAATAGACAATTTACAACATATCAGCGTAATTTAAAATAAAATCTAATAAGTGCATAGAAGAAAATAAACAAACATGAATAGTACGTATAAAGCAAACAAACAAAAAAAAAAAAAAAAAAACCAAAGTCGTAAAAAATATAGTTAAAAAAATATCCAGTACTGTGAGTCAGACAACATAGACTTTCTAAACATTTGTGCGTTGAGAGTAAACATTTTTCTGAGTGTACATTTTCTTGTTTCTGACCTTTGGCTTCATAAGAAATAGATTTTAGTTCAAAAATCTAAAAACAGATCGTTCGAATACCTTAAAGAGGTAAATTTGTTTTGTGTCTAAAAATATGAGTCGAAAATCGAAAGACGTGTCAGGGACATTTAGGGAAGTTTATTCATTTCATTTCGGTACATGTCTTCCAACTTTTGGTACTTTTAGTAGTCCGTGGAAACTATCACCATCTCAGTTGACACCTGAACTACAATGTATAAGCTTATTTCTACATGTACAATTGACTAATTTTACTGAAGTCCTGGCCATTACCAAGAAGTGACCTTTGCAGTAGATTGACCATGCTACCAACTTGACTCTCGCTTGTCTTGGAATCAGTTATGTCATAGGAGTGTTTATAATTTATCTATAACACAAAAAAAAACATTTAAATCACAATTTAAAATAAGCAATAAAAACGTTTGAAGAAATATGAAAGTTAAAAAAATATGGTGCAATGACTAAATATTGTATTATCATAAAAAAAAAACTAATAATAACACTTAAAAAAATTTGCAATGTTATTTTGTCTTTACAATTTATTATTTCTATTATTGGTCACATTTTAAGCTAAATTTTTAAAAATATATTTCTGTAAGGATATCTAGCATCCTTTTGTTTTGTATAAAAGTAACACTTTATATAACAAAACTTATAATAGGTTTTTCAAACCATACTCTGTTTTATAAATGAATAAATAAAAGTTAATAAATAAATAATGATAATGGTAATTATTATACATTTTTGCTTATAGTTATTTATAGTAAATAAATAAAAACTATAAGCACAAAAACTAGTTTTGTCATTATTATTATTTTTTATTATTTAACTGCATGTATTTAGTAACTTACTAGTAATTCAGGCTTCGATGTGTGAAATCCCGTGATATTCATACAGGAGAATACAAGCAGGAAACCAGCAATTTTGCAAACCTTATAAAGCAACTATAATAAATGTAAATATATTTGTTTTATTTACTATTAAAAAAATTAAAAAAATAAAAATAAAAAAAACGATGAAGCTCAAACTACTCATGCATAATACTGTACTGTGGTATATTTATTTCAATAGTCATTCTAAAATCGTTAATGAACTCAAAATAGAATTAAAATCATGAAACTTGTGTTAAAATGCATAGTTAATAAATCTGTTGTATAAAATTATGTTCTATTGCCAATTCACATGTATAGCAAAGCGTTAATACATTGTAAGGCAATAAAATAAAAGCTCATATGACAGCCTGCATGGGATACATTTTATTTTATTCTTACAAAAGCTACAATAGTATAATAAAATATATATTAAAAAAACTATACTTAAAATTAAAATGGGAATAATAATTAACACATAGAAACAATCATTCCAAGACGAAAATGTTACATTTCATATAACTAAAGTATATGATATAAGAAAGGATTCCTTATTATAAAACTGCTAAAATTTATGATAGTTTAATGTCTTTAATTAGAAATGTTAACAGTAACACATAATTCTGAAACTTTTTAAAAAAAAGATATTGATCTTTAAAGAATATTACACGGTGTAATTTACACACCAGCTGAATTTTTTTATTGCACAATAACTCCATAATGGACCACTTGCAAAGAACGAACTTTTTAAAATAATTTTAAAAATTCTTGACGCATTTGCCGGCATTTCTTATTAAAAAATCGTTTTCGCTTACACGTTGCAACAATTAAAAACATTTCATTGCAAGTGGTCCATTGACATTGATGATGTTGATGCACACTTTACATTCAATTTTCAATTATCTCTCTCTCTCTCTCTCTCTCTCTCTCTCTCTCTCTCTCTCTCTCTCTCTCTCTCTCTTGTTATATCAATTTTTTCTAAGGAATGTTTGTAATTTATATTGTAAATCATTTCTGACAAGACCAACGTTTGTTGCAACACATTTTTACTTTGCACTGCCTCGGTCAATAAAGAAATCTTACTATGCATACTTATGATATTAAGTAGTAAATAATTGCTCACAGACTCGTTTTTAATAATTTAAAATAAACAAAATATAATGTAATTATTTACCTGTAATAAGTTCATACTGTGTTGCTGCTGAAAGAGAAGAACTACAAATGATAAAAGTAATATTTTACTCTAACTTTTGTAACATTTAAATTGGTTAATGTAAAAACAATGTTGTAATCTAATTTCCTGTTTCTACATAAAATTACAGCGATTGTTATTACATTTATATAGAAAACAGAATAAGTATGATGAATTCAGAATTATGCAAAATCATAATGATTGCTAGTTTCTTTTGCAAAAGTGTGAGAGAGAGAGAGAGAGAGAGAGAGAGAGAGAGAGAGAGAGAGAGAGAGAGAGAGAGAGAGAGAGAGAGAGAGAGAGAGCTTCCTCTTAACACGTGGGTTCAATTCCGATTATTAAACCATGCTTGATTATTTATTAATAACATAATGTCCACGTAATATACGTAAACATAATTTTATTTACGATAGCAATATGATAGCCAATAAATTATAGTATACCAATATCACTCTTTCAAACTTTCATATAATTTATAAACTTATCATTTTTTATAAATATTTAATATAGTAATAATGGCATTCAATCAAAAACTTGATCAATAATTTTTTTGTCAAAATGAATTTTTAATATTAACTAGTATAAATTATGTTTTCAAAAAGTTTTAATTGAAGGTCCTTATAATTGAATATTTGTGTACTTTAATAAAAATATATCAATCAAAACAATGCATTGATAATCTAATTGATTGATTAATCGATTTTTGCTTCAAATAAAAGTTATATAAAACAATGATAAGATAACTTGAGAAGATAAGATTCGAAATAAGTTGCCTGATGTTTTAACTGCAATTTCACAAATAAATCATAATATGTACATTATTTAGTAACTGCTATATTTTATACAAATGCAAGTAATTACTGTGTTTGTTTTAGCTATTTTGCATCAGTTGATTTGTTTGAATTGTGTTTTCGGAGAAAATAATGTAAAAGTAAGTATAATAGACAAATTTTGATAGAAATGATAGAAATAGACAAGAAATGTTTTTAATGATATAATTATGTGCGTTAAAACTGATATAAAGAAATAATAATATAAATCATCAATTCCTCCGTGTCATCGTTATCACCTTATCACTATTGAATAATGACTGTTTATGTTGACTCAAAATGCGGAAAATGAAGTGACCGGAAAAGGAAACTACGTGACGGTAAAAGTGGGAGAAAAGTTGGTGCCAGCAGCAAGCTAGGCCTGAGCTACCTCCCACTTTTACCGTCACGTGGTTTCCTCTTCCGGTCACTTCCTTTTCCGCTTTTTGAGTAAACATAAACAATCATTATTATTTGTTTAAAAATATTTTTTTCCCAAAAAAAAAAAATTTACGGCGGTAAAAAATGAAAAGATTCTTATCATTTTTTCACCTAAAGTCAATTTTTAAATTTTAGCTCTTATTAAATACTTTGACGTAACCAAGAATTATGTACTATAAATCAGGGAATGACCTAAAATAAGTATTAATATGAACAAAATGACTTAATCAGTATAAGATAAATGTTTAAAATTCATTGGAAACTTATAAAGATATTTTTAATTATTTATTATTTCATTTGTTTACTTATTTCTTTGTATTTTTAAGCTCTTACCGTTGATATAAGTCTCTCAATCTCTATCTATATTCTTTAACTTTACAGTTACCAGGCAACTTAGAATACTGGGTGACCTCGGTCAGTGTTCATCCTTACGCAAACTATGAAAGTCTCTCTGTTGCTGAGATATATGACAAAAATCTGGAAATTTATGAAGAGGCACTTAAATTACATGTGAGTTAGTGATTGCTATTATGTACTGTATGCTTAATATTACAGCATATCTATGAAATATATTGTATTTATGTATCTAAATTAAGTCAGAAAACTAGTTGGGTATAATTTTTTTCCCTATACACATTGTCTCACATTTAACCTTTAAGGAACATCTAAAGTTTATTTCAAACACTTATATGTATTATTTATGAATACAGTTGAAGTTGTTATCGCGGCTTCTATACTGAGGCTGGAGAGAAGAACTTAAAAATGTTTTTCTTGTAAACAAGTTGCAACCTGTAGTTAATTTTAGTTAATTTTTTTGTTATCATTGTTCTAAAAATGAAATAAATAAACTTAACAAGGACTTGATCAGAGATTAAGCGTTTCAAGAGTAAATTTTACACTAAACCCAGACAGTTACAATTAATAATACATTTGTTATTATGTAACAGCGTGGTAGTGTAGTATTATTTCCTGAGCATGGACTGAATGGTGTGGGAGTTGAAAAAAATCGCAGTCTGGCGCTCGAGTTTTCACAAATTTTGCCAGAAAATTACGCCGAAGTCAACCTATGTGAAACATATGGCACTGGGCCCAGAGAAGACGTAAGTATCCATTTAAATAAATTATTCATTACACCAAGTTACAGATATGTCAACTAACATTAAATTAAAAATAAAATTATTAATAAAAAAAAATAATGTTAGTGGAAAGAGTGCATGCAAGGTGCAAGGCGTTAATAAACACCTCTAACTCGGGAAATGTTTTACATGGAATTTGCCTATATAGTTATTTAACTACAATTCACAACTTGTATTGAAATGTTTTTATTACTGTAAATTTAGCAATCATAAATTGATAGTTTGCAACAATAATGAAAATACTTCTATTGCAAATCCTGGATTCAATTCAATTCAAAGTGATGACTATTTACTATTTAGAGCTTTAAAATCAGGGACCACGGAGCTCCCTCCAATTTTTGCCAGTTCTTAAGAACAGCGGTTCCTGAACAGGTGGTTTCTAAGAATCAATTTTTGGGAAACAGTTCATGGAAGCGATTTTCATTTCTATGTTTCAGGCTGCCCGAAGATTGGCATGCTTAGCTCTTAAATATCGCACTTACATAATTGCTTCTGTGCTTGAGAGAGAGGAGTGTGACCCGATATTGTTCGAGTGTACAGGGGACAAATTACGTATCTACAGTACGACAATTGTGCTAGACTGGGATGGAGTCATGCTGCAAAAGTAAGACTGTTTATTTATACCATTTGAAGTTCTACCATTTTGTTTTGTTTTTACTTTTTTTAAGTCATTTTTTGTTTCATTGTGTATAAAAAAAATTATGATTTTTCATCGTTGCAAATAACATTGATTATAATTAATATAATTGTTTTCACTTAACCTTTGTCATTTGCACCATTTGGGAATTACAAAAGGGGCATTTATTATTGTTTATAGTGCAACAAATTGATAACAGCTAACAAAACTGAATAATAAAAAAAATCGCTATATTTATAATCATGAAATCTTTTTATCTTGATATGTAAGAAATAATTAATGTGAGTAAAATTTTATATAAACAATACATCCCTATTACCTTGAGCATACTAAATAATAGGGGGGTTATTGGGTAGCGTGAACTTTAAATATATGCAATTATAATTATAATAATAATTAATATTATTATATGCAGTAAAACAAGGACATGATTTTTTATAGTGTGGGTAGCCCATTACTTTAACCGTGTTACAATTTGTTCATTTTTATGTCTTGGTCGTATTGGCATTTTCTGTTAAGGTTTATAATACGCTACCTGTACAGGCAAAGCAACCTTTCTACAAATGCAATCTAGATACAGTCCCGAGATTCTATGAATGTTACGTGATAGGTCGACTTTTTGAACAATCGCCCAAAATGTTGTACTTACTGTATTGTATAAATATTCAATTGATCGGTTTTCAAATGATTTCAAGACATTCATAGCATCTCGGGACTGTATATTTAACTTGTAAAAATGAACAAATAAATGCAATAAAATGAAAGTAATGTGTTATCACTGACGTAAAAAATGTATTATATTATTTTACCTGAGAGTATTTTTTAGATTACTTATAAAAAAAACATTTTTTTTTTGTCTCTCAGATATCCTACATACAACCACTATGGTCACACAGTTTTGAACTCTGAGTATACTGTAAACAGCGTATTTTTTCGAGTACCATTTGCTCTCATAGACTTTGCAATCATGACTTCATTTGACATGCTTTCTGATCCAATTATTTCAAATATCGTTTTGGAAATGGAACTTCTGTACCCCACTGCTTGGCGAGGAGAACTACCATTCCTGACACGTAAGACAGAATTATTTACTATACAGTATAATACGAAAATCACAGATTCATGATTTCTACTGTTTCCTAATCTTATCATTTGTTGATCATTTTTAATTATAACCATAATTTATTTGTTTTGTTTCTTGTAAATAAAACCACTTATTGCTTAAGCTAAAAGTAGGGTGATACTTTTTTTTTTTTTTTAAATGAATAGTTTTAAACAGATTAGAGCGTAATTATGTAAAATTTAATTTGTGTACAACATATTTACATGATCAAATTAAATTTTTTTTAATTTAAGCCTTCGTATAGTAAGTTGCATTCATATATATATATATATATATATATATATATATATATATATATATATATATATATATATATATATATATAGTGTGTGTGTGTGTGTGTGTGTGTGTGTGTGTGTGTGTGTGTGTGTGTGTGTGTGTGTGTGTGTGTGTGTGTGTGTGTGTGTGTGTGTGTGTCAAAACTATGTCAAAACTCCCCAAGCAAAATAAAATATTCATAATAAATTAGCAACCTTTCTGGCAATCGTATAAAAAAATAACAATATAAATATATTAATTTTATATTGAACATAATAATAATGAATTTATATTAAACTAAATTATTATAATTTTATAATTCAATTAATTCATTTTTTTTTTTATCTAATGTAAAATGTTACAGCATTACAAGTACAGAACGGACGTGTAGTTCGCACTCAACGTAATTTGATTTCCGCATGTTATCTTCATCCATCACAGGGCTATACTGGCTGCGGAGTATTTGGATACCTCATTCCTGGGGGTGAAGTCTTTTTAACTACTAGTGATGTAGAGGGAAGTTTTAAGGTCATTGTGGCAAAGCTTACTTCTGTTGGTAGTCAACCTATACCTTTACCACAGAATAGTTTAAATTACAATCTGAATTTAAAAAACAACTCACCTTCAAATTCCAATATTTCTTTAAAAACGGTCAATTTGAAAAATAATATAAACTTTGTAAGGTCAGATTTAACAGAATACAAATTCAAAAAATTAAATGATACAATAAACATTAAGCATATTATTGAAATAAGTCATAATAAATTAAATTGTACATTAGAATATCAATTAAGTTCAATATTTGACCAATTTCACTATAAATTTCTTGCATTTGATGGTTTAAAAATTCACCCAGATTCTACTAAAGCATATAAAATACAAGTTTGTTCATTAGTAGCATGTTCAAATGATGATATAAATAGTTGTTCAGAAGTACCGTTATATTCTACAGGAACTGTTTTTGAAAATTTGAAAATTAGCGGTAAATTCAAAAATGAGTTTGTAATACCTACGCTAATGTATGATGATTATTTACCAATAACTGAGGTTATTTTTGACACTCTTGATGTTGATTTATTTAAATATTCTGTAGAGATAGAGAAAAGTATGAACAACATTTATGTTTTTGGTTTACATTCCAGTAACTTTAAACCAACTAAGGTACCATCAAGTACAACTAATTTGTTACCTAGCTTTGTTTGTATCATGACATTGCTAAGTATAAGTACTGTATTTTCTATGTAGAAAATCCATTAAAGTAATAATAAGAAAATTGGAAGTTTTGTAAAACCATATTCTAGTAATCTCTAACTATATAATGGAATGCTTGTTTTAAAATATTGAACAATAATTTTTAAATAAAATCAAGTACACATTTTACTATATAATAATTTGTTTTTCATTCTATATTACCTAACTAAAAATATAATAAAATATAAAATATTTTTAGGGCGTATCAGTATCATTGAATAAGTATGAATTTGTAGTAAAAAAATCTCTCTTTCTACATACATTATATTATCAAGTTAAAAATAATATTTTTATTATTCTATAATGTATTTAATGTTCAAAAAATTGCTTGAATAAAGCTTTATGAGAAGACATAATGAAAATGTTAATTGGTTTTTATATATTTACTATTTTATAAAATTTAAACGTAATAATAGTTACAAAGAATCCATTATAAAAATCCATGATAATCTATAACGTATCTTATGTATAATATGATAATACATGATTTTGTAACTAATATATTATCCTATTCATATGTAAGCAAGAATAAAATAAATATTATAATAAATAAACCATTAATTATGCTTTTTTAAGTTAATATTTTATTTTAATTGTATTTTAGGATGAAAAAAACAGTTATTTTAAATAATTATTTCAATAAAATATTTATATTGAGCCATATATACTTTAATATATACTTTACAAAGTATTTCTTTTGATAGCAAGTGCAGTTTGCATAGTCGATAAACGTTTAGATAAATTATATTATGTAACGCCTTGTAGTTAGGCACCTATTGGAGCACATATGTGTGCCAAATTGCATATCTTATGATAAATCAAGGCAAAGTACCTCTTTTTAATAATTAATTATATATAATCATACATTGTTTTTACAGGTTTTAAAAAGTTAAAATGATTAATATATATATGGAGTTGAATATTTCTGACTAATCTTATCTAATATAATATTCTTGTTTATTTTTTATTGTTTGTATTAAATTGCTTTGTAATAAGATTAAATATTCATTTCATGTTTCATGTGATAAATTGGAGCAATATATTTCATCGAGAAAGCGTTTCTATAACATGCAATGTAATGGTAATGATGGCATTCTTATTTCTAAATTAACCAGACTTGCTTGCTTCGTTTTTTTTTATCAACTATACTGTATAAAAACACAAAATATTAAAATTCGTAAACCAAATTTTTGTGTTCTTCACATTTCCACTCTTTGCTGATTAATAATACATTGCAAAAATTATTTACTATTTTAAAGTGTTCATATTTGAAGATTTTTCTTTCTAATGTATTTTATCACTTGGGACAGAATTTTTATTTAAAAAATACAAGTTTATTAAAGGTATTTTTTAAAAATTAATGTACTTATTAAAAATCAACAAGTACAAAAATACTTACAAACTCAGTGTATGGTATATGATAAAGTATTTACTATTTTTTCAGGTGCATTAACTACTATTAAAATCTGAAAATCCAGTCTCTTTACTGTTCATCTTAAATATGTTAGAAATAAAACTCAGTTTCTGTCGTAAGAAAACAATATTTATTTTTATTGAATGATGTCTTTATACATTATCTCGATGTCACTCAAATATATTAAAGTATCGCCAGAACGAGGTTGAAAAAGCTTCTTTTCTTGGAGTAACTTGCACCACAAAGGTTCTGATTTGCATGGGTTGTAGTGGGATGCTAATTTTGCCACTCAGTGGCTCATGTTTTTGTGTTGAACTTGCCATGCCCCCAGTTACACGCCATGACAGTCGCTCACTTTCCTCTATCTTCTGATTACCTCCCAATGTCATCTCTTGAACTGAGGTAATTGTGAACTCTTCAAACATTTCCTGAGTAATCAAAGAAAAAATTAACGTTGAAAATTAGCTATTTCCCTAATTTTAGGGTTTTGAAATTCTAACACAAAAAAAAAATATTCTTAAGCAATCATTTTAGTTTAAAATTTTCAAAACTCTCACATGAGTGGAAAGTATTTTCAAAAAAGCAGCAAACACCTGCTGATAATTGCGCCAAGCATGCCGATAACTAGTACAATTACCATATAAAATATAAATTACATTTTGGACATTTGAATTATATTATTTTAAATCATATGCATGCGTTTATAAGTATGGTCAATTACGTGTTACATAATTATGGATCATTAGTTCTAGTTAAAATGGAATGTTTTACTTTTATCTTTTGGGCATCACAATGAATATAAAAAGTTGTTATTTTTTTTAATGATGTACCCTTTTAAACGTTCATTGTTAATCTCTTTTCAGTTCAATTACAGATTAGAACTTAATTGTAAATCATTAATGTAATTCAAAATTTTACTTTTCGTTTATATTTAACATTGAAATGGCTTTCACCCGATTTCTAAAAGCTATTTTAGGTTTTTCTCTTACTTCATTGAAACAAACAAACTTTTAAAACAAACATTTAAAACATTATTTTTTAAAAAAACATGTTTTAGGCTTGAAAACAGTCTAGTAACAAAAAAGAGAAAACCGTGAAAAAAATCCAGGTCCCAAATAATGTAGTTTGAAAGGATTGTACGTTTTTTTTTTTTTTTTTTTTTTTTTTGTAATATTTTATATATAAAAAATGTTTCTTAAGTTTTTCGGCATTTGTTTTGTTTTTATCGCGGTGTATGTACTGTACCTCTAGATCGACTTGTGCAGGTAGAGACAAAGTAGGGTCGTCATTTATCTCAAAGAAATGCTCTAATCTTAGCAGTAGCTGGTGATCTCCCCAAGGTTCAAGTGTAAGCAAATGTACGTTGTCAGGCAAAACTACTCGTAGTCCGGTGTACTGTTAACGTGCATATCAAAGTATTAGCCATGTTGACATACCGTAAAATTGTCTAGATCAAATATACTTTATTGCATGCAATCTCTACTTTTGAACATTAAGTTTTCATACAATCAAATTAGGTCAAACTTGCATAGTTAAATTATTGTTTCGTCTGAACACATCATATTATGAAATATATATATATATATATATATATATATATATATATATATATATATATATATATATATATATGATAGAGAAATAATGATTATGACAATATAGATTATTTATGACGTCAAAAACGTTAGAACCACAATGAAATAAACACCAAACTTGGGCGTTGCAAACTTTCATTTAAAAGCTTTGTGATGAAACTTACATTTATAACGTGATAACTTCAAAGCTTAGTGATAACCGTTAATTGTGAAATACTTCATTCAAATACTGTGTACAAGCTTTATAGCACTTATTTTTTTAGAGTGATTTAGATGAGTTAAAAGACAATATATATTATCAACCATGAAAACTATTATACCTCCATATTAAAATGCGTCTGCCACTCTAGTAAAGTCAAAGATGTTGGAGTTATAAACATCAAGGGATCAAGATTCATACGAGTTTGTGTTAGCTGTTTTTGTTGAGCAGTTACAGTGGGATTTGAAGTAGAGTCACCAATGACGACAATATGGCGCCCACGTGCAACTAAACCTATTCCATAAGCAGTTTCATTGAGTGCTTCTCCTACTCCATATCCATCATCAAGTAGTAGACGTCTATGTAACATTAACTCAATGTCACCATCTTGTACACTTGAGCCACCTTGTGCACGATCAATTAATACAGAAACTTGTTTGTTCTCATCACGAATACTAATATGAGTAGTAATAGGATAATAATTGCCAGAAACAGGTTCCTCAATACTGGCTTCCCAAGTTGCTCGATAATTTCGTTTACGTTCTAAAGTTTCTCGTCCATTTGAATCAGTATAAAATAATTCATTAGTTGCCAAGCCTGTTGAATATTTTGTTATAATTTCCTTGCCATCGTTGTCACTGTAAAATATATTTGATCAGTAATTTAATCAATCAATAATAATCAATAATCAATCAATGTTAACTTTCAGATGCAAATTAACTGAATAATCCGAACGTGTTGGGAGCTCGCCTGAGACTGATAGATACAAAATTCTTGTTCGGAGCATTTAAATTTGATTCCGAAAACATTGAGCCCTTTCTCAAATTTCACAACACTTTCGGATCATTCCTACAAGATGAAGATGCGAGGTATATTTGTTTTGTTTTTCTTACCTGTACCATCAAATAATTATTGAAATATATGATCCATGATAATATTTTCCATAACTAGAGAAATAAGGGTCACTATATATATATATATATATATATATATATATATATATATATATATATATATATATATATATATATATATATATATATATATATATATATATATATATATATATATATATATATATATATATATATATATATATATATACATATATATATATATATATATATCGTGACTTGTGACATTATATGTAATTCTCAGTGAATCATACACAAACGAAATAAGCATTCTCTTTTCACTGTTCTGTTACAAGATTAAAGTTCAAGCCCACCTTATTCCTCCAATTTTTATCATATAGTGACAAAAACACGTTGTTTTACAAAACATAACCATTATATTAAATGTTACAACATAATTATAAGTCACTGAGGTCAGTTGCGAGTTTATCTCGGTAAGCGGACTACATCATTTTATTATTATTATTTTTTTTAAACATAAAAACAATTCAATTACTTACTCAATCGGAATGGGCCCAACCTGCCACTCAAACTCGACGTAATTTTCATCCTTATAAACACGAATTACTTGGCTTGCCCAATCACCAAACGTTTGATGAATTTCTTCAACAATGGAACCTAAAACATTTTACAGTTTAAGTTAACAGTTTATCGTCAAATAATTTAAAATTCTTATTCAATTATTGTATCCCGCAATATTGTGTTATGATGTCATAATGCATGTAAATATTAATTTAAACTCAATTTTGCACACATTTAGCATGTTGTTCTTTTGACTGCAGACGCTCCATACGTCCTGAATAAATTTTGACTTATCCTTTCAAATTTATGGTAATATAACATGAAACATAATAATATGTTTAAAAGATTCTGAAGCAAGCAATTGGAAATTTAAAATACTCAATGTAACATTGTAAGTCCAATACCACACCAGATCAAAATTAATATAAATTTACTCTTCTTATAACTATGACATAATTCTTTGTCTGTGTGATACAAGTACAAGTTACTAATAACAATAGTTACAATTGCTGCTAATAAATAATTAATGTTAATTTTATGCATTTGAAATGTACATTGATAAAAGCTAATGTTATTTATATACACATTAACAACGGTGCTAATAAGTTTTTTTAGGTGATATTTAAATTTAATCTATCTAATTAGTAAAATTGGATCACCCTGTGAAAAATCAATCAATCAATCAATCAATCAATCAATCAATCAATCAATCAATCAATCAATCAATCAATCAATCAATCAATCAATCAATCAATCAATCAATCAATCAATCAATCAATCAATCAATCAATCAATCAATCAAATACCTTCAACTGTTGATATGTTAGTTGCAGCAAGCGGTGTTGGAACGTTATCAGTAGGACGAAACACGTATGCCCCCGAACTTCTTGGACTACCCTGGTGTCCCACGTAATACAGCATGCTCTGCTGGAGAGGAATGTTGATCGCTCGCAGCGTTACACTTTCAAGAAGTCCAGTTTCTTCAGAAAAGTTAGCCCTTATTTGCTATCAATATAAATTACACTTGATTAGGTTAAGAAATATGATGAATGAAAGTACTAATACTATTAAAGCTATAAATAAATGCTTAAAATGATGACTTTTAAAAAAGTGAATACTGCTTTCTAGTTCTTTGCCTGAATTATAGTAGAACACATTTATGTAATTGCATTGCTGTAATTTTCAGTGGTTAAATGATGTGTCAACTTACTCTTGCAATGTTAAGTTATTGAATTTTTAGTGGTTGTAAATATGGTTTTTTATAATTATAAACCTTAGGTGGTTTTGAAAGTACAATTTGTTTATGTTGGTATTTATAATTAAGAAAAAAGTTAAAGTGGAGAATCACTACGAAATATTATATGACAAATTACGCAGCACACAGCACATCTTAAAGGAAAAATACAGTAGATCTTTATAATATGAAACAAATAAATTAAGTATTAAAAGCATGAACTCTGTGGCTCTTATCACTTTAATCTATAAGACAATCCATAATTTAATAAAAAATGATTTTGAAATTGTCTATATAATGATGAAATTCATAAGTATAATACAAGGCAAGCTAAAGATATTCATATTGAACTTCAACGAACCAATATGAGAAGAATGGCTATTCTTACCAAAGCTACTCATTTGTATAATGAACTACCTGATCAAATGAAAAAAAAAAAAAAAAAAAAAAAAAGTAATTTCATAACTTTTAAAAAAATGTTAAAAAATTATATTCTCAAAAGACAGAATTAATTAACCGTAAGAAGTAATGTATCGATGCGTATATCAATGAATATATGCATTGATATTTAGATATTTCTTATATATCCATGTATTATATATACTTTTATGTATTCTTATTATATGTCTATATAAATATGATTTTAAAGTATAAATCCATAATATGAAGAAAAAAAGGGGGGGGGGCATTTATTTTGTTTAAATAAAGAAAAAATTAATGTATATATGTATCATTTGTGATAAAACAATCACTCATCTTTCTTTCCTTTTTCTATATAATTTGAAATATGATATTGCTTCGACACGAGCGTGTAGCTCTCTGAAGTGGACTAACAGAATGGACCTCATAATTTTATGTACTGTGTTCTATATGAGTAAAATAAAATAAATAAAATAAAAAAGGCGTTCATATTTTAATTGATTATTTGACTATAATACTGTAAACTATTGTACGTACACTCACCGTCACTACATAACTTAAATATGAATAATAATAATTAAAAAAAAAATGTTGCATTTTTAATTTAGTTTTTTTTTTCTTAACAATATAATTCTACGTATATTATTAAGTAAGTACGTATTAAGAGTACTTTTATTTACCTTGTTACCAATGGAAAATTTATTTTTTACAGTCTTAGGTGTAATAAATATTCCAGGTAGTTTTTCAACATAGTAATTTCTAAATCCTAGAGCTGGGATGTCTGTAGCTTTAAATACGAGTTCTTGAGTAGATAGACTGTCTCTTCCAGGAATCTCAATCACTGACTCTGGGATTGGAACAAGCTGCGTCTCAATCTCATCTCCTACATAACATGGATATTAAAACACATTACTAACATTTGTAAATTTATACTTTTATTTATAAAAAAGTGTTTGTTAAAATAAATAAATTTTTTGATCAGAGGATTACGAAGTAATAAAGGTCGTGCTCATACATATATGGATAATGTAAAATATTAAAGTTTTTGGAGCTATTTATATCAATGATTTGATATTCTGTTAAAGTACACTGGAATACTAAGGATACTAAGGACAAGTAACACAAAAAAGTAACGTTACCTGCTGGATCTAGTACTTTGTAATTAGCTTGAGCCACTGGAACACGTACATACATAGAATTGATACGTGCAAGAGGGTTGTACACAGTAAGAACAAACGTGTTGCTTTCTTCTGTCGCTGCGCATTGACTGATATTGAGTAGTAAACAACGCTGCATCTCCAAAGTCGGGCTTTGATCGTTCTTGGCCATTAGCTTGCTATAAATGTAAAGGTTCAAAAAAAAAAAAAAAAAAAAAAAAATTTCTTTTAGCTTCAAACAGTTAAAAATTTTAACTTTAAAAATTAGCATTTCACAGCAAATTGCTCTAAATTTTACAAAATTGAGATCATGCCAAGCAATATTAACAACTTTTGACGATATTGAACCATAGTGTCACGTTAAACAATTATTTATGATTGTTTTAAAAGTATGTACAAGAGTATTGTACAATCCAAACAGTTCTAATAAGAATCTTAAAAATTTATGAAATACACTGGGGACATAAAAACATACATGCTACACTAAATTTTAATGACAAAAAAAATTACACTTCAAGTAAGACTTTTATGCCGTAAGCAAATCAATCATATCATAGTACCACCTGAATAAAATTATTAAGCAATTTTATCAGTTTTAAATTAAACTTTTGTCTCACTATAGGCACTATAAAGCACAGTAACATTCTGAGTTAAATTAATTAATTAATTAATGAAGCAAGCAAGCAAGAAATACTTTTTTGTATTAGGAAAAAAAAAAAAAAAGAAATATAGTATTTAACTTTTTCTTGAGAGGGTGATGTTTAGGCTTGACAATAGTCTAGTCCACTCTTTCACTTAACTCTAACTCAATTAAATAATTATAATAAGCAAATAGTTTTTATTATTATTAATATTATTTAAGCGTGTATCACTTAAAAATTACATTGAAACCCTTGTATACAGTACAGTTTTACAATGTTTTCAATATTGTAGAGTTAATGGTTACTATACGTCATACTAAGCGTTGACAATCTCACGACTCACGAGAAAAACGTAAATGACGTCATAAGCATTAAAATCAAAATGAAATAAACATCAAATTCATTTAAGATGGTAGTGGTAAAGGAAAAGAAATAGGGGTATTGCAAATCTGTGTACCATATTTCCATTTTTTTTAAAGGATATATTAAAACTTACTTGAGTGCAGTATTTGCAGTTTTATGTGCATCTTCGAAAGATTGATGAAGTCTGAGAGTGTAGTCGTCTGCTACATGTTGTTTCTCAGTGCCAGTGATTGCGTCATGATGTTGCATTACACCCATCATCTCACGTAACGAGGAAATTTCACTCCAGTCCTGCTCTGGTGTTTGCCATGCCATGGAGTATAACTGCTTCACTGACTGCAACACAATTAAAATGTGACGTTTTATATGGCAAAAAAGTATGCAACTAATTTCACACTAAACTTGTAAATAATTAATGCTAATAGTGACGGGAAATTAACCAGATTAATTCACTCAAAAAAGTAAAAGCTTTGATATATTATTATATCTAAGATTTAGTATTGCTGCAAATAATAACTATAAGCTTGTGCATACGTACGTACGTATATAATAAACAATTTTTTTTAGTCATTCGTTTTATCAAATTTAATAAATTAATATCTTAGTATTTGGCAATAGTTATATTTTGAAAAAAAAAATTTAATTGTAAAATTAAAATATACTATGAAAGCTACATTTATCAATCTTTTACTATAATATTTTTTTATTTAGACATGCACTTGACTAATAGCAAACGTAGCAAGTGGCCCATTGCTCTAACTCCCCCCCCCTAGATTTATTTAGCTCGAAACTCAACTGACCTCAGTGACTTATAATTTATCAATTCTTACCTGAAGTAAATTATTTCCTCTTCGCTCGAAATATTTAAGAGTTGGTCTTGAAGTGTAGTATCCGGTCCAGTAAGAGTACTTGTCATTGGGATAGGGGAAGAAATCATCTTGTTTTGTAGTCCAAGTTAAATTAGCTTCATTCACGGCTTTTACATAGCATGCAGGGGAGGAGTAGAACACATTTACTTTACTGCCATTCACTTGCTCTGCATTCACATATCTAAATTAGCAGAATTGCAAGTATGTATATATATATATATATATATATATATATATATATATATATATATATATATATATATATATATATATATATACAGTAATTATTTGTTGTTACAACAATATGCAATTTCTTGAAAGGAATATTTATAAATGTTACAAGCAATATTTATTTCATAAGAATTATAAAGTACATTCCATTTTTATATTAAAAATAGTTACTAATTGATGGTCTTTATTGCCAAAGAATAAGAATATACAGAATATTGGGTGGGTGAGTGTTAGAGAGAGAGAGAGAGAGAGAGAGAGAAACAATTATACTTACTTGATTAATTTGTCAAGATTTGAAAACCACATTCTTGAGCTCTGATAGTTAAAATCCTCACCCATCATGTTGATAATATTTTCAGAATTATAAAAACTTGCCTGTTCTTCAGCAAAATCTATGTATTGTTTGACCTAAAAATATAAAGTATTAAGAAATCAGAATAAATCGATAAAAAAGGATGTTGTAAATAGGGCTGTGTTCTAAAATTAAGTCGTATGCCATATTTAGTATTTTTATTGTTATTATTTATTGATTTATTTAAATAAAACAATGAAATAAAAAATGTACATATAAGTTATATGAAGTGAGAATTTAAGTTAAAAATAATGAACTGACGGAAGAAATATTTTATTATTTATATAATGTAAAATTTGACAAGGATAACTGGTAACTGGTGATTGGTAGTTTCTGATATCAATATAGGAAATAGAAATCATGTAAAGCAAGTAGGCAGACAGAAATGCGTGATTTATTAATTTTAATTGACCGCGGCGGGTCTTAATTTCCTCAAGTAAAAAATTGCTCGCTGTAAAGTTATGGTTTTAATTTATTGTGTTTTGTAAAAGTGTATACATTCATTCATGGATATATATATATATATATATATATATATATATATATATATATATATATATATATATATATATATATATATATAATCAAACTCGTTTGTTAACTTATGTCCTGGTTTCAAAGCGTTGATTCAGCAAACTGGGTTATTTGCTAAAATTTGGGATTCCAAGTTTTATAATAATCAGTCAAATTTCAATTTTTAAGTATAAATAAAATAGCAATATACAAATCATGTATGTTTGATTTTGGAAAATAACTATTTTAATTCTGAGAAAATAATTAAATCGATATCTAATAAATCTGATGAGGGTCATATAGTTATTTAAAACTACCTTTTGGTATAATATTATTGAACATGAATAAGCAACTTTATTATATTGATATTATATTATTATTATTTATTAATATCACTTAAAATTCTGATAAGAAATTATATAAAAGAGATGCTGCCAAGGACAAAATCAAGTTATCTTGAATAACATATAGTTCATGATTTTGTGTTATATTATATTAATTCTACATCCGCTTCTATTTTGTAATACAATCGGAAAATGGAAAATTATCAATAACGACAAAAAAAAAGTCATTGAACTAAAACATCAATGAAATCTATAAAATGTGATTGAATGAGAAGTTCATTCCATTCATATTGATTATTTCTAAACGATTAATCAAATCAAGTATCGATTAATAAAGTGATGATAATGACATTTATTGAAAATTTTCAATTTGATATATAAATTTAAAAATATCGATTTTTAGTATTAGATATAGCAATTTGATTTCATGAAATAAGTAATTGCATGGAAACCTTATTTTATATACGACATATTTCCGGTAAAAATCAATATAATAGTTCATTTTTTTCTTCCAATTTTTCCCCCATGGTCATGTATAGGGTATATAAGGAAAATAAATTTCCATTCTTTCAATTGATATAAAAGTTATATTCAAAATGGGGCTTACTATAAAGGTACGTTTTTGTCATTAATTATTGATCTACTTGGTTTATTTATAATTTATTTACGTCTTTGATATGTTCCACATATTCAAACAGCAATTAATTTTTTGTAAATTATAATTTTTATGAGCGTAGATTGTATGTACGTAGTTAGTAGTAAGATTTTTTTTTTTTTTTTTGCTTGCGATATTATTGTGTTATCGTGCTAAACACCAATCCCAGTCCCAGTCAAGACATTGTCTTATCGACAGGTAAGGACTTTCCAATTAATGGAAAAGCACACACGGGCCGGCCACGGTCTAAGTACACAGCCCGGCATTCGCCATGACAGCCTAGAGAAACCGTGAAAACATCTAGGCAGGCTGGGCGGTGCAATCACATCAATCATGCACCTCCCGAATACTGTGCGTCGTCATGAAATGCATGTAAACATGCATCGTGCAACGTGTTGTGCTCTCACACTTCACGTATGCACCCAGCAGTGGCTCGAATCTATACTCGGTGAGGAGTACAGAGTTGCGAGTCAGCTGCCTTCACCACTCGGCCATACCAGCTCGGTATTAATATAAGGATTAGTTATTAAGTGAAACTGACGAGAGGAATGAAGTGTAACATTGTTATATGTGTAATGCTACTGTTAACCACCCATGTACCTCCCTTAAGATATTCTCATATCACGTGGTTTGCTTGTCATGACATGTCAAGTGAGGTATCCCATCTCAACTATTTGTAATATTTAATTTCCTTTGTTTTAATGTTTCCTTCCCTCCTTGCTTGACTCCATCAATCATCATCATTAAATCGAAAAAACCCTATCCGTCTATAGTACCACTCATATGACCACAAGAGCGTGGACATTTTTAACAAAATCCTAAACCCAAACCCTTTTATCTCAATTACCTTATCCAGTTAACCAATCATAGAAAACAAAAGCAAAGCTTCAAATTGATCGTGGCGATGTGAGCTAATTAAAAGCTCCGCAGCCAAAACTAAATGCTATAATTACATTTAGCCTTTTACTAATTAAACCAACCAATTTGATATGATAAAAAAAAATTAAAAAAGGCACAGATGACAGGCTTTAATTAAAATGCTCTAAAGACATCTAGGGTAACTTTTGAAGTCCTAAAAATATACAATGCTATCTCAACAATCACATTAAATAGACAACTTCCCATAACCAGCACTCTTCGAAGAGTGCTCATTGGCAATGATCAGTTTCAATGACATCAGTTTCAGTGACCCTTGCCAGTGATCAACCTGATGACCACTGCCAATGAAGAGTGCTGACTGCTGATTATGTGCAGTTGTCTATAACTATAGGAGCTTGTTATTAAAGCAATATATTGCTTTAATAACAAGCTACTAGGGCATAAATATTGACATTTATAGACATTGATGTAATATAAAATTTTAATCTATTGCATATTATAGAGATTTTAATATACAATATACTCAATACATGGTATTTCCATCACGCAGTATAGAATTAAATTGCGTGCCACAGCCTGTACAGAAACAGAAGAGCTATAGAAATCACCTATTTCAGTTTTTATTTTATTCAAAGTTTTGATTTCAAATTCATCCTAGAATAAGAAATAAAAATATCAACTAAAACAATAAAAAATGATTAATACAAGTTAATAAAAACAAAAAATGAAGAGAGAGAGAGAGAGAGAGAGAGAGAGAGAGAGAGAAGAAAACTACAATTTTTTTTAACAATCTTGATAACTTAATGACTAAAAAATTATGTTTAATTCTATACAGTAGATTCTCCTAATTTAATTTTGAATGCTTTTATTATTACGGACAGTAGCATCATATTGTTTAATTATTACTCTTTTAATTTTGCTATAAAAAATTTAGCTTTAATAACATAAATGGGTCATTTAAGTGGCCTATGTAATGTAAATTAAATATGATACATTTTCTTCCAAGCAACGTAGAGCGCATTTCAAAATTTAGACAATCTAAGTGAGACCAGATCGTGTTGCAATCTTGTAATGAATTAATCTTGCTTCCGATTATGCACTTGTCTATTCAGCAATAAAGTAGAGAATTATTATTGTGGTATGTTTTCAAAATTATATCAATTGACAGATTCTGCTAGCACTGACAGTCCTTCTCGCCACAATTAATCTGCATGGAGATGCCAAACCTCAAGAGCCAGAAAGTGAGAGAAAAGAAGATGACGCAAGTGAGATCAGTAAATCAGAAGCTGAGGACAAGGGAGAATTAGAAAGTGGCAAGGAAGTAGGCGCAGGAGAAGCTCCTAGCAAGAAACCTGAAGGTACTATCATTGATCTCTAGATAATAATATACAGAATGTTACATTGGTTCCGCGAAAGCAAAATATGCAGGTCAAAGGGAACGTTTTGTAAATTTTGATATCATGGAATTGCACTTTTTGCTTTCACAGAACACAATTAACTTGCTCGTTTTTGTGACCATATTTACTACACAACATTTTGGCTTACATAAAATATAATATAATAGCCTTTTAATTTTGGCTGGCTCTGTTTGTACAGCAGTTTATGTACATGTGTGTTATGTGTGTGTTTTCCATTATAATGTGCTTTATACTTATTTTTTAAAGGAGGTTCTAAAAGTCCATCAAAGAAAGAAGGAGATAAAAAGAAGAAGACTGAGAAAGAAAAGAAGAAGAAGGAAGAAAAAAAGAACGAGAAAGGATCCGATGGAAAGTCTAAAAAGCCCAATGGAAATAAAGGAAAATCTGATGAAAAGAAAGGAAATAAAGGCAAATCTGAAGGTAAGAAGCAAGCAGGCAAGAAACCAGCAGAAAAGAAGCCTTCAACTCCCAAGCCTTCTGAGGAAGGAGAAGCAGAAGAGGAGGGTTAAACTTTGAAAACGTCACATAAAATATGATTTAAATTAAATTGTTTTATGTTTGTCTACAATAAATTTATTAAAAGTACTTGGAAATACTTATTTTTGATTATTAAATACTTATCTTTTTTAAAGCCATAGACCATATAAAACAACATGTGCTTTTAAATGCATAAACACGAAATGGGATCTTGAAAACCGATGACAATTTTTACCTAAATGTTAATGTAGCCCCACTAGAGAGCGTGAAAAAACTGTAAAGTATGCAATTTACGTGAAAATTCATGTTTATGACGTCAGAAACATGCAAAAATTAGTATGAAAACGTTGTGCGGGTTGCATAAATCGAATTTTCTGATCACTGCTACGGGGCTACTGTTGCGGTTTGAGACAAACTAAAGTTATTTATGTAAATCCCATCAAGTGTTTTGTGATATAAATGCTTATGTTTTTCTCCGGTCTATGCCTTTAAGACTATAATTATTATAAATAGAAAAATTTGTAGTATTTATAGTGCCATAATAAGGTAACATAATATTGACGTATTTACTCTTAATTTCAGTATTGGGATTTTATGAATGTTCAATATTAATTCTTAAATATAATCATGATATTAACAAGAAATGCCATTTAAAATAGACGATGATCAAACTAAAAAGTTCTTCTTACTATATTGATTTCTGATAAATATTTATCATAAAATGTATGTTTATTTAGACATTTTATGGAACAATTGATAGGTTTTATGTTATTTATTTCATACGTATAAGTATAAAAAAAATAATATTTCTTCCATATTTTAAACTATAGAAAGAAGAAAAAAAGTGTCATGTGAGATTCAACAAATTTTAGCTCGTAAAATAGAACAATAACGTGGTATTTCTTTATGCCGTGAAATTTAAGCGTCAGTGTTACGTCTACAGTCATGTTATTCTGTCTGTCAACCTTCACAATTTCATTGTGGTACTTGTACTATTAATACTGTATTTATATTAGCAGTTACATTTTTTAAAATACTTTTCAGACAGTCTTTTTAGGATTTTAGAATTCTTATACAAGACATGTATGAATATACAATCTTTAAATTCTAAATTTACAAACTTGCAAATCCCTAAAATTAGCATTTTTTATAAGTAACTGCAGAGATGTAACAGCAGTATATAAGCATGACGATATATGTATAACTATTGGAATTACGATATTTTATAAACTATTATACTAGAAATATATATTTTCCTATTTCCTGTACATATTTTTCCCTTTGATCTATCACATAAACCTTTATTTTTATTATTTTTTTAATAATTTAAATATTGAAGAAAGAGAATAATTGACTCACTCTCCTGTCGACATTGTAATCTGGACTGCGAGGATTGTCGATGAAAGGTTCATCATTGCAAACAATATCAAAACAGAATCCAGGAGGAGGACTGTAGTGATTGTACAGCACATGCGTGAACAACCAAGCAGAGTCACCTAAAAACAAACAACTATAGTAAAATAATAATAATAATATTTTTCTTATTATATATACATTCAAACTATTTGAGCTTAAATTAATATAGACAGAGCTTTAATGAAAAAAAATATATATCTAGAAAAAACAATTACATCGTTTATTTTTACTTGAAAAGAAAGCATGCTGTTTAGGCCACGCACCTGAGTTTCTGTCTAATTTTCAATATTAAGAACATTTATTTCTAGACAAAGTTTTACTTCATCAACACTAACAATGCTGACAATTTATTATTAAAATGAATATTTGGAGTTAGTGGTGCGGTGTTTCAACGTCAATGTAAACAGTATAGTATAGTAGCACCAATAACATTATGTATATAAATACATTTTTGTGACAAGAAGTTAGCTGCGTCATGTTAACAAAAGAGAGCTACGAATTCTGTATGGAATATAGGTAGGGTGTATATATGTATACATTTATCTCACCAAGATTTGCACTTGTTTGCCAGATCAACTCCATTGTATCAGTTTTCAGACGATTTTCTTTGTCTTGATAATCAAGTCGTGCGAAAAAAAGTCCATCAAATCCCATCTGTGTCATCAGCGAGGCCGACTCACGAGCGTGACCAAATGGATCTATCTGCCAGCCGATCACTGGACGTGCGCAAGTTCCAAATAGTTCATCTACTTTCCTGTTCATTAATTATTGTTATATAATACCAAGGTGGCACAGCTGAGTGGTTGACTCGTAACTCTGTGCTCCTACCGGGAGCGCAGAGTTATACGAGTCACTGCTAACCGAGTGCAGCATACATGAGGTATACGCAGTAGTCAGGAAGTATTTGATTGATATGACTGCATAATAATCAGTCTTCCTATGTAGACGTTTCAAAGATTTATTCCTCTGGGGCTGTATGAAGGGTTACGTATTTAGGCCGTAAACAAACTTTGCGTTCATTTAACATAGCACCTGTTAATAGACTCCCTGTATAAAATATATAGCTATTGATGCAACAATAGTTCAAGAGAATAATATAATAAGAGTTAATTGTTTTTCTATTTTTGTTTATTTGCAATTACCTGAATCCCCAGGTAAACTGGTCAATGATGGACTGATAATGTGTGACAGCTTCATCATGCATACTCCACGCGCCTCCTGTGATTTCCAATTGCCCTGAGTTGACAATCGCTCTCACTTGCTCTCTGAGCGGCTCCTCTTGGTCTGCCCACCATTGCATGAGGAACGCAGTCTCAACCCATGCAAAGCTGGAAATGCAAATAATATCCGAACATTTAGAAAAAAGCTGATTCATTTTAAAGCTGCAAAGATTTCTGTATTTTAATTATGAGCATAACACTCATTTTTTGATAAAAAAGCTAATTATATATCGTATTATTTAAAGTTGAAATGTGCTATATTATTTTTAAAAGCATGGTATACCAAAAAAAAAAAAAAAAAAATGTTTCACCAAAAAATTTTGAACACTCATACAAGATACAAAAAAAAGCTCATCTTTCGAATGTACAAAATCAATGTCAATAAGCACGTAATTTAAAAAGAAAATAATAAATTTTCATGCAGAGTTATGAGTTCATGAGAATGTCAGGCGAATATATATATATATATATATATATATATATATATATATATATATATATATATATATATATATATATATATATATATATATATATATATATCAAAGTATAATATATAAATATTTGAAAATATTTATCTAGCACTATAACACCATCTGAGACGAATCATATAAATGCAAATAAAGTCAAACAGTTAAAAGGGACGACGGCGGCCGGAATCGAACCGACAACCTTTGGTCTCAGATGGTGTTATAGTGCTAGATAAATATTTTCAAATATTTATATATTATACTTTGATACAAATATCGCCATCTCGTGGAGTTCTGATCTACACTATGTGTAGTGAAGGAAAACTATATCATTTGAAGTTTACACATATATATATATATATATATAAATTACTAAAATAAATTATTTAGGACTAGATTCTTCAATAATTGAATTTTATATATACTAACCGTTTATTTGGGTCTCGAATTAGGTCCTGAACGACACCATCTAAAACGTACTGCACTCCGGCCTTCTGGATATTGTTTCGGTCTGCTCACAAACACAAAAAACACAAAAGTGATTACTATTTGACAAGAACGTGAAGATTGCAAATAAAACACAAAAAGTAAAAACATTTCCTCAAGTTCTTATTATTAAGATATTGAGAAAACTTTAATGTTCAATTTTCAGTAGTACAAATATGTTGTGATATGTGTGTGTAATGTGAATATCATTAAACGTGCAATTGTACTTTGTATCATCATCATCATCTTTTCTTTTTTTTTTTTTTTTCTTCTTTTTTTTAAGTTCCAATTAAATTTAGAAATACTCTTAAGATTCTCTTTTTATAAGTTTATAGATTGATTCTTCGATCTAACCTTATTTGTGGAATCAGTTTTAATTTTTATAAGAGAGAAATAAGGCATGATATTGAGCATTAAGATAACGCAGGGTGGGAAAAGGAGGGAAGAGAGAGAGAGAGAGAGAGAGAGAGAGAGAGAGAGAGAGAGAGAGAGAGAGAGAGAGAGAGAGAGAGAGAGTTGAGAACATAATATTATTTTACTTAACTCCGTGCATATGTCACAAAATTAATTGAATTAAAAAAACTAACAAGGCTTTAAAAAAAAAATCATCTCTGCACGTTGTATTTTACATTAACTAAAAAATAAGCTTCTGAGTTATTTTTCTTCATAAAATGCAATAAATAATGATAACAATTCCCATAAAAAATTACACTTTGATATTAATTATATTTTATTATTTTCGTTGAAGAGTGGATGAATGATGAATGGTATTTGCGTGCTATAGCTTTAATGTTGTTTTTTATTAGCATATTATACTGTATTATACCATAGCAATAAACTTCAATCATGCGCCTTTCACATATAGACATACAACTATTTTTTAAATATTATTTTTCTCTATAGAGATACTTATGCTTATATAATTTAAAAAGTTCATATTATACCTATATAAAAATAATTCTTAGTTTGTAAATTATTTTATTTTATTTTCAGTTATCAAAAAATGACATTCCTAATTTTTACTGTATCATGATTATGTTAATTATTTTTCCATTCAGATATTGTATATTGGCAAAGCGCAAGCAAAAGCACAAATCAAAGAATAACAACCCAACAAATATAAAATATAGATAAGATATGATCTTAGAAATAATATCTGAAGTGCTCTGTGATTTTATAATGTAATCGACCCACTTCAATATTTAATGGATAATAAATGTAAAATCTGATAAGATTCATGTTATGTATTTTATCTATTTAACCAAGAAAAATATTAACGCAATTTTACTAAAAGTGAGAAATCATATTATTAACACATACATATGTAATAATAATAAATATATAAAAAGTTGTGAAATTTTACTATAATAATTGTTAGTATACTGTTGTTCACGCACGATCTGTTCACGATTTTACTTACGTCCGTAAAAATATTGGTCAACTGTTTTTAACCAGCCCACATCATCGTGTGTATGAGGAACTATATGCACGTTGATCATGCCAGGCTTTGGCTGGGGACAACCCTGGAATCAATATAATATATAAATTAGATTAATTCAATACATATGAAAAATTTGCCACTATAACCCAATGAATAATTATTCCAGTAACAAGCAGTATGACATTTTCTTGCTGAACTATAGTGATCATGCCATGTGTAGATGGTTAGAGTCGAATATTATACCATTTGTGTAGTATTTTTTATACTATATATATCAATATATACTTATTGATATTAGTATATAATATATTATATATATATATATAAAGTACATTGCAGCTTGCGCTATATAATAAGTATGTAGTTTCTTTAAAAATTAATGATTTATTGAAAGTGGCATTTAATTTATTCGTGAAAATTGATGAATTTTAATCAAAATTATTTATTTCATTTCTTTCTCCCTACAATCAGTACAAAATAATGCAACTACTAAAGTAAATATTTAAAAGATACATAGACACTTTTAGAAATATTCGTCTTACACTACGAAAACTCAATTTTAAAATGCTACTTATTTACAGAAAATATTATTACTTATATCATAATTGAAATATATGTACCGATACGGACACATAAAGTTACAAACAAAGGAATTAAAAAGTCAACATTTCAATATAATGTATATTTTGCCACCCATCGCCCTCGCTCTCTACGTTGACCTGTGTTTGTGGCTATATATACGTTACTACATTTACCACTTTTTCCAAATATCCAATGCTTTCTAACTTGGTGTCTGTATGGGTACATATATTTCTAATTTATATGTTTAGTTTCTTTTTTATGAGTAAAATTTCAAAATGTAATGGTAAAAATAAAAATAGTTACATATTAGATAAAATATCAAACAAATTTTCAAAATGTATAGTATATATCTATATTATTATTTACTTGTTATACTCACCGCATATCCACATTGTGCCTTATTAGCATCAGGTCTTGCATAAGCAAAGACGACACAGATCAAGAGAAGTGTGGCTTGTTTGATTGACATCGCGACCAATACTGACGACAATTATCTACCTTGCACGCAGCCCATAATGTCAAGTGATATATATACTTATTGAACCTCGGATTTTTGCATATCTCTTGCATAATTATTTGAATATATCGTAAGTTCTAAATGGGGTTAAGCCTAAAAGTTAGTTATGAATGTAGTTATAGACCTCTGAATCTCACGTACCCCTTTAAATTTTATTATAATTTTTTTTAACTTTATGTTTAGAATTGTATGTATGAGGGCAAAATAATAATAAATAAAAAAAAAGAAAAAGAAAAAGAAAAAAAGACATAAGAAATAAATACTCGTAATTGTAATTACTAAACATGAGGAATTAAAGAAACTCTTAAATTATAATTGTTAATTTGTTAATATATATAAATAATAATTTTAAATATAATTTCATTATTATTATATATAGTTATAAGTAAAATACTGTCGAGACAAATTTAAGAATAACATGTTTATATTAATGATGTTACTGTAAACTACCTGTGCTTACTCAATAAAAAAAAATTGTTATTTTTATTATTATTTATTTATTCATAATTATATGTATAATATGCGTGATTCATCATGTCAATTTGTAATAAATTATATTTATAATGCATTTATACATTCACATTTAAATTGCTTAGTGGGCATATGGGGTAATGCATATATGAAAACGAATCAACAGTATTAAAAGAATTCAAAATAAAGTCATTAAAATTATCTATAATTATCCAATAAGAAAAAGTACATGTGAACTTTATGCTGAAAAAAATATATATATTACAAAAATTATGAACAATCTGGCCTTAATCACTTTAATGTATCAAATTGTAAACAACTTAATAAAAAATGTTTGTGAGATTACGTATAATGAGGAAATACATAATTATAATACAAGACAAGACAAGCCAAAGATATCCATATTGACTTACGAAGAAATGATGTTAAAAAAATGGCTGTGTTAATTATAAAGCTACTCATTTATTTAATGAACTACCATGAACATAATAAAAAGTGAAAAAAGCTTTTTTGTATTTAAAGGAATAGATCAGAGAAAAACATAAGCATTTATATCACAAAACACTTGATAGCCGGGACTTACAAAAATAACTTTAGTTTGTCTCAAAACCCAACTGTAGCTCCGTAGCAGTGATCAGAAATTTTGATTTATGCAACCCGCACAACATTTTCATACTAATTTGTGCATGTTTCTGACGTCATAAACATGCATTTTCACGCAAATTGCATACTTTACAGTATTTTTACGCTCTCTCGTGGGGCTGCATTAACATTCTGATAAAAATTGTCTATCAGTTTTGATGATCCCATTTCGTGTTTATTCATTAAAAAGCACATGTTATTTTATGTGGTCTATGGCTTAATTAAAAATTGAAATTGAAAAAATTGAAAAATTATATACCTAACATGCAATGATATGTATGTATATATGTATATATAGGCATAAAATATATGTATAAGATTAAAATATGTATTTATGTTTAGTTATGTATATATACAACAAATAATTATGTTTTTTTTTAGAGATTGACAACTGTAATTCCACCTTGGACAATTACTTTTAAAAGTATATTTCTTTATTATTTTTTTATTAAAAGGTATATTTTTTTTATGATTTGCTTCAACACGAGCTATGCTCTCTGAAGCTATGATTATATATAATGACCATATGAAATGAATATGTATGTAATCTATGTGTTTTAAATATATAAAAAAAAGTCTATTACAGCTTACTTTTTTTTTATTTAGTTAAAATGACAGGGCATAAAAAGGAGGTTTCACAATTAAGATATCAGAAACAAAGAAACACTATAGGTTTTCCCCTAAATAATAAACTATTTTTTCTTATCACCACCAAAGATAACACCCGCTTTTCCCAATATTTTAACTTGAATTTACTGTGGTACACGATGATTTCATTTAAACATCTTTGTTTTATAAATAGTTTAAGAATTAAACAAAACCAAACGAAAAATTCAATGCATTAAAGCTTGAAAATTTTGTCACAAAATTATTTTAATAATGTATATGTATGTACAGTAAATATGTATATACAGTATATTTATGTATATATATATATATATACACACACACACACACATATATATATATATATATATATATATATATATATATATATATATATATATATATATATATATATATATATTACAATAGGATTTAATAATCTATTATACAATCAATGCAATATGTGTAAATATTTATAATACACTAGTATAATAAAATATCCCAGCATATGTTTAATTATTAAATAAAAAAGAGTACAAAGAACAAAGAGCATGCTTTCAACCCTGAAAAAAAAAGACTTTATAATTTATTACTATATTGAAATAATTAATTACACTTTAACCATCGATGCATAGGACATTCAAATTCGTCTCCGCAAATTCATACTAAAAGTGTGTTCAGTATTCATACGTATTATTCCTTTTTTTTACCAAGCAATTTGCATTTTATTTATTGCAATTCACTTATTGAATTTAAATTAATGGACCAATAAATTTTGTTATGAAAATTTTGATGCAAAAAATCTAACTATGTAAAAACACCTACGCTAAAATTAAAATTTGCATCATGTTTCATTATAGCACGTTCATAATAAGCATCAGGAAATATTTTCAAAAAATGTTACACTTAATATTATTTACAGTAATCTAAAACATAATTTATTTCAGCTTTATATAATTTTAAGCATTTTTTGTACTCTGCAATGCTTATTCTTTTAAAGTTTCATTTTCTTAATAGATTTTAAAAATATGAGTATGAAGAAGAAGAAGAAAGGTTCAGAAAAGAATACGTTTAAATAAAAACTTTGCTGGCAAAATGAACTTTACAGTAAAACTTAAAGGAGTAGAACACCTTGAACAAAAAAGTTGCGTAATATCCTAACAAACCTGAAAATCAACGTTGATTTGGCCGAAGTCATGATTTATTTCTAATTTATTTTCCATTTACAAAATGCCGTCACAGCTTGCTTGTTTTACACGCGCGTAAACCGGGCGAGCTGTGACATCAGTGACCGCCAGTGGCATTTTGTGAATAGAAAATACATTAGAAATCAATGACTCCGGCCAAATCAACGTTGATTTTCAGGTTCATTAGGATATTAAACAACTTTTCTGTTCAAAGGTGTTCTACGCCTTTAATATATTTATTTAAGTCTTAAAAAAGTTATTTGTTCCATGTCTTTTACTCCCTAATTTAATGACGCTTATTGGTTCAGCGCGCGGGGAAAGCTAAGCTAAGGGTCCCCTAATTTAACATTACGCTTTAGATTTTTTTTTTTTTTTTTTTATTATTATTATTATTTTTTTTTTTTACGATTTTTGAGAAAACTACTCCATACCGATTCCGGGGATATTTAAATGAGAACTACTACCATATCTTTACGTATACTCGACTCAAAAAACCTGAATTACCTGCCGTTCGACCTTTTACGGTATCGCCCAGCCGCCCCCCTTCTCCTCAAATGTGACAATGGGCGATACTTTATGCATGCCCGATTTAAATCGACTGAGTTTTTTTGAGCCGAGTATATATGAAGCCATAGAACTTTTTTAAACAATTTTTTTATACTGATAATCTCCATTTAGAACCTTATAATACATGTATGTTTGTATAAATCATTCTATATAAAAGTATAATCTTGTAAAATAAAACGCAGTTTTTTTTGTTTTTTAATTTGACATTTTTTCTTTATTTTGGAATGAATAAACCATAATTATTAACAATTAAATAACACAAATATTTGTAATATACAATATAATATACACTAGCAGTAATTAAAAAATGTACGTATAGACTTCAGATGAAAAAAAAAAAAGTAGCTTGCAGTATTGGTACTAATAGTATAATAATTTATTTTAATTGGAAAAAAAAGTGAACATATTTTAATTGCTTTAGTGTACCTTTAATAAATAATATTCCGATAATTTTAATAATGCATAACAAGATAGGTAATAATACTATTAAGGTTATTCTTGAATTTAGGATTATATATTATATATAAAGTAATTTTTGTATTAAAAGGATTCAAACAAAATCATTATATGATTTAATCTATCTCTGACTCAATTTTATTTTGTTTTAAAGCGCATATTGATATTGGTTGAGGTTCAATAATGTTGATATTTTTGTTGCATTATAGGCCATAGCATAATATATCAATTCAATATAAAAAAAAAACATAAACAAAGTGCCCCCCCCCCCTTTAACTAACAACTAACCCCCGTAAGCTGCGACGCTAACTAAGTAGTTAAACCGTAGTTAAGTTGTTATTTTGATTGTTGCAACAATTAAAAAAAGATAACTAAGGTTTAACTAGAGGTTGCAGCTTACAGCCCTAGGAGATAAATATAACCCAATGGGAAAATTTTGTTATGCGTACAGTATTTTTTTATCTTACTTAAGTTATCTTAGTTAATTTTGATTTTAATACTTGAACATTCTTGTATTTTTGTGAATAAGAAAAAGACAAAGACAAAAAAAAAATTTTTTAATTGGGGTTTTGCAACTGGCCTCTGTAAATACAATTTTACTAAAACTGTTGATATGACTCTTGCGAGAACTGTATGAAAGTGTAAAAAAGGTAACACAAAATAATGTACAATAAAAACAACTATAATTAGTAAACAAAACAGTGAGAAATTGATCAAACACAGCTCAAGTGATGTCACAAATTATAAAATTCAAGAAAGCTTATTCGTAGACTTGTTGTTTGTTTTAAACTATGGCACACTCATTTCTATCTTGTAATGGTAAATAGGACCACATCAGTAAGACTACAAATATCACTATAGGAGATTGGTCAGGAACATTTTAAAATCAACATTTAGCTTTTAGGTCAATTTTATGGCATGAATTTAAATTTCTTAGCAATTATATGTACATGATTTTTAATAGGTTGTCAAAATCTGGTTACAGTAACTTTTTTAATCTTAATAAAAATTTATATGAATTAAGAAATACAGATTTCATCAACATGATATAATCCACACGTAAGCGCATCAATCCAGATTGAAAATAATTATAAGAAGAAGAAAAAAATTACATGCCATATGGAAAGAAGCTCTAAAACGGATCGTACTTGTATTACAGCAAGATGTATATATAGAAGGTGGTATAATTTGCCCTTTTACTGTCGTCAGAACTCGATTTCCTTCGTAAAACTTCTGATTTTGACATATGGCATACAATGTGACTGTAAACAGACCCACGTGGTCTCTCAGGTATAATACATTATGTACCTTGAAGAGGAGGAGGGACACAAAATTTCCCCTCTTTCGGCACTAAATTTCCCCTCTTGTTTTCATTCACCTTATGTGACGTTTCATACCTCATGTTACCTAGGCAAACTACACATATATACATCTTGTATTACAGTATCCCAATATACACAAGGATGGTCAATCATAACAATTTATTTGTATTGTGATCCTGACAATATTTTTCCGTGGGATCCAAAATTTGGATTCAATTTGACAACATTTAATACAATTATAGTACTCAGAACAACGTTCTTGTAAATCTTGTCGCTGAAAGATGTTGAATGTCACAAAAGGTACTCCTTTATTGCAACTTTCAATTATGCATGCAGTGTGGATAAAATTGACATCGCTTATTTGCTATAAAACCTCATAATAACCTTAGACAGTCAGAACTAGAGCCGCTAACAGAGCAGCAACAACCACACGTGTTTTAGGCTGAACAGCAATACACCAATTTGAGTACTTTCAGCCAAGATTTTACCCACACTTTGTATTGCCAGGCCAGCCTAAATCATGAGGCTTCTGCTTCTCTGTTAAGGTTTGCTAGTCGCAGACCTACATAATAATATATTTGTATCAATCCATGCCATATAATTTGAGAAAAACGTGTGCATATGAAACTATATGCACAACAAACTGTATATTATTTTATTCTTTGACAAAAGCTCACAAATATATGGCACAATAAGGTAGGTAGGTAGGTGTATAGATATGAATTTATAAAATTGATAAATGAAGATGTTATATCAAATGCATGTATTTTGAGTAAAAAGTTCATGATAATGATCGATCATTATTTCAATGTTTTTTAAATGTCGTCATTTATAACAAAAGAGTTTGTTTTTATAACAATATGTATAGTGTTAATTTGCTTATACTAATAAAATTTAAAAACAAAACACATCAATAGTTGTTATTTTTTTCCTTAGTGAGTAGTATTTTAATTGGTGACTTAGCGTTGATGTCATGACTTAGCGTGTAATAAGACAATGCAAAAATGTCGGAAGTTATTTACCTTCATCACAACCTACTGTGAGTTTACAAAACTGTTATTTCTAAGCTTTTAGCAGTGAAGTAACAATTTTTATAAACACACAGTACATTAAGGAGCAAAAAGACTAACTATCATATTTGCAGGCGTAATCATAATTTTCACCAAAAAATCTGGTCTCTAGTCATGACCTTTTGCATTATCTTATTAACATTTAGAGACGTAACACCACACAGACTGTGTCTGAAGCCCTGAGTCATCAGTTAAAAAAAAACACTACTATTACTATTAGTCACTTATCACAAAGTTGTATTTTTAATACCCTATTATTATTTTTTTTTTTTTTTATAGTGATAAAATTCATAGATCTTCATCACATTATGTTGTATGAGTTATGAGTTTCTTGCAAATAAACAATATGACACCAATGATAATTTACAAGTATTAACTTAAAAATATGCAATTTTCTATTCCACAAACCAAATAAAAAACTGATAAATTTGAAAGAAAAAGATAGGAGAAACCATAGCAAGGGTCTAACCATAGTAAAGATAGTCCAATAGTTTGGTGAAAATCTTGCTAACACAGATATAAAAAACTAACTTTGAACTATGGGACTCTCTTCACTATGGTAAGGCCCTTGCTGGTTTCTCCTATCTTTTTCTTTCAAATTTATCATACCTAACCGTGATGATTTATTTTCCTAATACATATATCTCATTATCGCAAAGTCAATTAAAAACTGAATAATAATAATATACAAACTGGGTACCCCATTTTTTTTCAATTATAATTATAATGACACAAATGAAATTAAAATCTATTTGTTATTATATAACTTGAAATATTATAGAAAACAAAAAATGATATCTCACTTATAGGACTTATATACACATTCTCACTTTTCACCACTGGAAATTTTATCTATCACCCAACACTGTGACAATCTAATTATAAAAAAATTAACTCTGATAGTAAAAAATTATTTTCCACTCAATTTACATTCACAATATTTACAAATTTTGGCAAGAAAATGTATTTTATATAATAATATGCATCTATATAGAAAAATCACATGAGAGATTTATTTTACTAATTACTTTGAGCTTGCACTTTGTCATCACCTTTGTGAACATAATTATACTGACTAGCATAGGAAGAACATCATATTATTGTTGACATTGTCAATTTAAGGAAAAAAACATCGTGGTTAGGATCAATATTAAAGCAAAGGATAGAGACACCAGAAAGGACTTTACCACAGTAGAAGTTCTATGGAGAGGTTGAAGTCTCACGTGGCACAGAACTATAGTTATAATGTTTATATAACTGAGAGCTTTTGTAAAAGACTAGATGCAACTCTGTGATGTGCTCCAGTAATTTTCTTCTTTGATTGACAATGTCATTACATTGATGAAAGCTCAGTTCTATAAACAATTATAACTAAAACTCTGTGCCATGTGAGACCTAGTCCTCTCCATAGTACTTCTAATGTGGTACAACCTTTGCTGGTAACTCTATCCTTTTCTTTAATATTGGTCAAATAAGCTGTAACAGTTATAAAATGTAGTTATTTTTATATTGCAAATTTAAGTAAGAAATAATAATTTTCTTTCTATGCTAGAGTCATTGTATTTATTTTCTCAATCATGAATGGCATGGGGCAAGTGGAAAAAACAAACACCTTTTGTGTATAGTAGGCAGGTAAATTGAGAAAGTCTATATCATGCATGCAGAGTTTAGAATGGGGAGTTCATGCCGAGCTTCGTTCCAAATTCAAGTCTTGCTTTCTTTTGTTGTCGCACACTTGCTCTGGAAATTAAAATCAATGAATAAATACATAAATTGGTAAAATAAATAAATTATAAAGTGATACATGAAGAAAGCATTACTCAAGCAGTTTTTGAACAAGAAATAATAATAATAAAAAACAACTAATTAATTAAATAGAAGATTGCTATTAGTTAAATTTATCTACACAAAACTTATCACAAATAAAAAAAGTTTTTGTTTCCAAATTTTATCTGAAAATGTTACATTGAAGTGACCATGCCACAATATAAACACAGAGGGTTCTCAGCAACACATAAAACTCATAAAATCATAGATAATATAAGTGTATACAGAGAAACTTTCTATTAAAAACAATTGCAATTAAAAAGATTTTTATTAAAATCCTGATTCAATTAGTTTAATCAACCTAGAAAATCACTAAACAAAATATCAATTAAAAGATGCAGAAAAATGTTCACATGTAACTTTTAGAAGTTCTATAGGCCTACTGTACTTTGATAACATACAGTATTCAATTATATATAAAAAATAATAAAAGTCCCTATAAATCATTTTGTAATTATCTACTGTTAGAAAAAACAAACACACGTGACAATGAAACATTATTTAGCATGACATCGTACTTACTTTATCTCTTGTTGTTTAACAAGCTCGTTGATGAGAAAGACGAGAAAAGGTGAAGCTCCGGCCAACATGTATACCAGCCAGGGTATCGAGGACAGTCCTGGGCTCTCCTTAGGTGATGCATCGGGCAGTAAGATCAGCGCTGAGAAACATAGCTGCAGCACCAAGCTGAGGACACATGGCATGTATGTTCAATAAACAATTTTCATCTTCCTATTACCATAACGTTTATAGAACACGGGTATAAATAATCAAAATAAAATATGCTGAAATATGATTGAGGTATATGACACTACAACCATACTGTTACTTACACTAATAACACTGCGAGCAGCCATAACTTATTGTGAGCTGGACTGGCACTCCAGATGGCCGCGTGGCGGTGCACAAAGCTGACTGAAATGACGACGAGATAGATAACAAGCAGCAGACACGCAGCATGCTGTAGCGCACTCAGTGATGTCACGTGATCTCCCCAGCCACGCCCCTTGCCTGCAGCACTGGGGTACACCACACTACAGGCCTCAACATCAGGCAATAGTGGACACAAAGAAGCAAGTGAAGCGGCGTATAGCCCAAGGAGAGTGACTGCAGCGGGTAGAAATTTACTGCCGTAGAACCAAAGCACAAACATAGAGGCCTGTTAACAAACATTTAATTAGTTACTTTTCCTTAGAATCCTTGTAAAACTAAAAAAAAAAATAATAATAAAAAAAAAAAAATAAAAGGATAAGGGGTTTGAAAAAATGAATAAAAAAATCCAGATTTTTTTATGTCATACAACACTTCAGCTATAGTACTTAATTGATTGAGAGCTATGTGTCACAAGACCTGAGAAAGCGCCATGGTCTGCACTTTACCTCGGTGGTGATGGTACAGTGGTTCTTGCCAGTGGCACTCTGCATGATCTGAGCATCAGTAGGCACACCCACCAGTGACACAGAGAGCAGGGGAATCACCACACACTGAAGCCAAAGCACTTGACCTACATACAAAACATTCAGTCAATAATGTCCTGGTTCAAATTTAATTATGCTCAATACAATTAAAAGAAGAAAACCATCAAGGTTAGGATTAATTATCATTAAATGATCAGTTACAAAAAACATTACAACTAAAACTCTGTGCCAGGGGAGACCTCAACCTCTCCATAGAACTTCTACTGTTGTAAGGTCCTTGCTGGTATATTTTTATCCTTTTCTTTGATATTAAAGTTTGTTTTACCCCAGGAAAAAAAAATCATTTATGTATAAAATACCCATGTTATTATACCCACAATAATATGTAATGTATAATTACACTTAGGTGGCACTCTCATTCATGCTCCACTCTATCTGTTCTGCCTAAACCCATATTATGTCAGAGTAACAACTCATTCTTGGTGAACTATCAATACGCAGCATTCACCAACAGTGAAGGAAGACCCCTTTGTTCAACACAAATAGCTCAAGATATGCTTATGTCATGTGTTTTAGTATTGATTTCTGCTATGTAATAATTGCAATGTATATTATTATAGTTCATTTAAAATTAATCAACCTATTTCTTTTAATAATTACAATTATAGTATTGCTAAAATGTGTTTAATAATTAATAAGTCAAGAAGCAGAAAATTTGCATGAATATCTTATGTGACAGTGATCATAGATGCCTTGGTTATGATAGATGTTCACTCATTTGACATTGTCAAAGGTAGGGTTATACCCGAGTTTAACATACTGTATAACAGGACGTTGGCTGGTGATTCAATTAATGGAATATAGATGTTGTTGTGAGCAATATGTGTATCTCGTATTTTGTCAGGCGAAGCAAAATGTATAAGTCGTTATTTGTCACGCTAAGCAATAATGCGTTTCGTAAACCCTGTTCTCTTGCACGAAAAAATGCACATTCCATTTGATTAACCATAGCTGATCATCATTTTAGGGACAAAAAACAGGGTTTACGAACAGCATTAATATGTGCATCTCGATTTTTTTGTCACGCAAAGCAATATGTGTAAGTCGACTGCCATCTCAATTACATTTGGGAATGACTTACACATTTTGCTTAGCTTGAGAAAAAACGAGATACACATATTGCTACGCTAACAAATAACGACTTACACATTTTGCTTTGCCTGAAAAAATACGAGATACACGTATTGCTTGCAACAACATCGATATGGAATTAATGGGGATGCTTACCAGTAGTAAGAAGCGGTGGCAAGAGAACCAACATGGCAAGCAGTTGAATCAATGCCACAGCAACACTTGAGCTTAGCCAAAACTGCACACAGTTGGTCACACATAGCATGTAGTGCCGGCACTGTAACACATCAATCAATCAATGTATATTCAATTTTAAAATATGAAGATTAAAAATAAATGTAGATTACCTCCATGATAAGATGGAAGATTGAGATTGGATCTTCACGGAGAAAACCAACAGAGCATGCCACAGAGTTAAGTGACCTGCTGAGCTCCACTGGTGAAGGTCCTTGTCCTCTGGTGACATGAGTGAACACAGGTACACGCTGGCAAACTTGAGGATACAGAGGCTCTACTGCCATGCTAGGGAAAATAACATTAAGAAACGTTTAGTTAAAACATATACTATGGAAGAATGCAAATTGGTAATAATAATTAAATGAAAAAGTAATAAAATAATAATGAAATAATACAAAATACAAAAATAAAATAAAAATACAAAATAAAATAATTATTATCAATTATTATAAAATAATTATAATACAAAATATAAATAATACCTAATTTTAACCAATAGGTGGCAAAGACCACTGCATGGATGGTCCTGCAATTCTAATGACTAGGAAAATAGGAATTCTCTGTCTTGCCTGATTGGTTACACACCACTAACAAGCCTTAGGTTTAAGTTACCTGGCATCAGCCTGCATGAAGATGGGCATGTTATCTGCATTAGCTGATGATCCCATGGCACAGACCACCTCGCCATACTCCTGCATGATGGCTAACATCTCTCGTGTGGCTGCGGGCGTGCAGTCAGTGAAGAGAGAGACTAGTAGAGGCACGTTGTCTATATGCTCAAGGTGAGGACGTATTTTGTCAATGCCACGAGGTAGCTTTGCCTGGGGAAAATAAATAAACATGTAAAAACATACGTAAATATCAACAACTAAAATACATTACTGTATAAAATTGCCCCTCCCCCTTTTTTAATTGTAGATTGTAGTATAAATAAATAAAAGCAAATTAACAAAATACTTGATAAATTTGAAAATGTGTTTGAATAGAAATAAATTAGATGAATTGGTGATCCTTTCCCTGCTCATAAGCACAGGCATTTTCATGTAGAGAGCAGGAGAACTCATCCGTTGCATACTTTCTGACATAGCCAGGTACTCATCAGAAAGTGAATAACCTTATTCCTTTAACTTTACCACTGGTCAACTTCTGGTTACCTGTTGAACTCAGGTGAGCCCTTACCCTTTACAATGTTAAACAAGTGAGCATGTTAAATAATACAGCTATAGATAATTCTCTCACATAAAAGCAGTCTCAAACTTAAACATAGACTTTATTTAAAACTAACACACATGCATTTAAAATTTCTATAACCACTTTAGTTGAATCTAGGATAAAATGGGTATCACTTCATAACACCTGAAATTCAGAAAGTTTTCATCTTACTCTGTTTGACATATCAAAGTTGACAGGTGCACTTTGTTCAGTAGAGTCTGTGAGCACGGAGAGCGAGCGACATGCATCCTCAGGGTCCTTATTAGTGAGGTCCACACTCTGTACCAACACACTGTCCTTACTGTCCTTCCTCTCAGACCAATCACAGGCCCTGGAAAAAAAAATGTCACAAACAGATTGTTTTTTCCAGACAATTTTATTTACTTAACACATCAATGTGTATCTATTATTTCTTTGTTTTTGACTTCAATGCCAACTATATTGTGTTCTATACAATTAATGTAAAGGTCTTATAGAATATTGCAATATTTTTGTTTTCTTTCAATTTGTTGTTCCATTTTAAGCGTTAAAGTGTTAAACAATTTTTATATTTTTCAGGTTACACTGTGGTGTTGAAAATAGATAGCCCCCAAAATACAACATGACACTCCCGCAAAGTGTTATCAGAGTTTCTACAAAATTACCATTTTCTTTAAATGCAAGGTAAGGTTGCAGGTTTAAATTTAAAATAATATTTATAATTATTATTATTTTGCTGACTGTGAGATCTAATTAAATAGATAACATAATAATTTAACATTAGTTAAAACAAAGAAAACAGCTAATGATTTGTTTTCTAATCTCACCTGTTGATAGCATCATCTTGCTCAAATTTGACTTGAGAAAAGTCAAGGTTGATCGCACTTGGTGCGGAGAAACTCATGTTTTTAGTTTCCTCACCTAAAGGTCTGTAACACATACCATTATCTCAATCATCAGAACACATAATATGTTTACGTTTGATAGGAAGTGGGGGGAATGAAGTAAAAAAAAACTGGTAAATTCTTTTTAAGTGATTGATAAGTAGTCTGACTATAATATATGCAAAATAGAGAAATCAATGTCGAAGACCAAGAAAAAAAAAGTGGGTTATTTTATTTTATAGTCTAAAAGAAGACATGTCCTGCATCAATTGATACACAAATGTCTAATTTTCTAACTTTCAAAAATTAATTAAAAATACTCCATGAACTCAAAAATTAAAAACTCACATATCTATCGATTCAGGACAATGTCCTCTTTTAGAATATGTAATAAAATTACCCCCCCCCCCTTTTTTTAGTCTTCCTCATTGCTAAAGAAATTGGCATCCTTGCTCAGGATATTTGATGTGTTTACATTAATTTTAATGTCATACTTTCTCCCGAAGTCAGACTAAATACCAACCACATCTACAAGTACTTGTGTGTGTTTTCAGAGAATAAGTATGCAAACTACAGTCATGTTTATTTTTACTTGCAAGTTTTATCTTTTAACAAAATTTAATTTATATAAAAAAAAAAAAAAAAAATCAACAATTAATGTGTTTTAAAGAAGATTTTCAAAACCTATATTTTTCTAAGTATATAAATGCTCCCATGTAGCTTATAATTATAATTAAGCTTTATATTTATAATAATTAATACAATACATATCAAATGAGAGAAACAAGTTATTCACACTATAATAAGTGTAAAGGATAGTACCAGGTTTTTATCTAAAGTTTTTCAACCGCAATGCTTTATTATTGTTAATTCCACAATGAGGAAGTCTACACGAAGTTAACCCCTAGGTTTGAATACGTCATTTGAAAGAGAAACATTAGTAGATAAACTTGGCATAGGTAATTACCTGCAAAATTGAAGTTTTATTTAATAAATGAAGAAATAAAAAATTTCAATTCCCAACCCTTTGCCGACTATGACGTCATTTGTTTACATCCGATTTTCAATTGTCTTCTGGATTTCAAACGATTCCATTGTTGAAAGGTGGCCGTTGGCCGTTAAATTTTTTGAATCTGTAGCAGTTGCATGAAATCCAGAAGACAATTGAAAATCGGATGTAAACAAATGACGTCATAGTCGGCAAAGGGTTGGGAATTGAAATTTTTTATTTCTTCATTTATTAAATAAAACTTTAATTTTCCAGGTAATTGCCTATGCCAAATTTATATACTAATTTTTCTTTTTCAAATGACGTATTCAAACCTAGGAGTTAACTTCGTGTAGACTTCCTCATTGTAATAAATTTGTATCCTTTTGTTTATCGATTGTTTACAAGAATTTTAAAATTCAACTAGATGAAATTTCAATTGAGGTTTTTATTTATTTGGATAATTGAATACACACTGAATTTGTGTCTATCTATATAATTTGGTATGTTTAATATTAGTGATTGACATTAATATGTGTATTAAATAAGCAGGCGGCTAGCACATACACAGCACAATGCATTTTAACAAACTTTAAAAAAAAAAAAAAAAAAAAAAAAAAAAAATACACACAAACTACTATTTGCAGTTTTATTTTTTTAAATGTAGATATTAATTTATCATTGAAATGAAAAATATGATTAAAATATGATTCCAATTTAAGAACATTGGGCACACCTCACTAGAACATGATTTATCACTATCGTGCAATGTTGAAGTGAACTGTAAACAATGAGGAAGTCTACACAAAGTTAACCCCTAGGTTTGAATACGTCATTTGAAAGAGAAAAAGTAGTAGATAAACTTAGCATAGGCAATTACCTGGAAATATGACGTTTTATTTAATATAAGAAGAAATAAAAAATTTCAATTCCCAACCCTTTGCCGACTATGACGTCATTTGTTTACATCCGATTTTCAATTGTCTTCTGGATTTCAAACGATCCCATTGTTGAAAGGCGGCAGTTGACCGTTAAATTTTTTTGAATTTGTAGCAGTTGCATGAAATCCAGAAGACAATTGAAAATCGGATGTAAACAAATGACGTCATAGTCGGCAAAGGGTTGGGAATTGAAAATTTTTATTTCTTCTTTTATTAAATAAAACATCAATTTTGCAGGTAATTGCCTATGCCAAGTTTATCTACTACTTTTTCTCTTTCAAATGACGTATTCAAACCTAGGGGTTAACTTTGTGTAGACTTCCTCATTGCAAATTATTGATTGTCAGAACTTTAATTTGATGAAGAATGAATTTCTTGGGTTGTTATTTATTGTCAGTTTTGCAGCAATATTCTTCAATATAGACATTTCATTGGCAAACCTTTAAATTTTACACAATCAAATGTTATGAAATGAACTCTTGATTCCTCAAAATATATAGCTTTCATACTATGTTTATATAATAAAAATAAAATTGAAAAAAGTTGTGGGATGAAAGTAGCTAGAGAACTACAGCTACCTTTCTCTAATGAGACTTTCTGTTTCTTCTATTGCTGATTCATGTCTCTTCCTTGGAGGAGTGGGAGCGTAGCGAGGTAAACTTGTGTGAGAGGAATCTCTAGGTGCTGCACATGAGGGGGGTTCCAGGGGGTTAGGGGAGATCCACCCACCTGGGCTGCTATTCTCCGAGCTGTTATGCAACACAAACATGGCAAAAACATCCAAAACCAAGCAACGATTGCAAATAACTTATTAAAACATTATTTACCACAACACAGAAGCTTTATATTCATGTTTAGTGTACTGGATGGGCAAAAAATAAAAAAAAAATAAAAAATAAAATCTCCACTCAAAGCTAATTCAATGTGCTTTTTAGAAAATTGAGCTCATTTAGCAATTCATTCAGTACAATTAAAATGTAGCTCTTAAAGTGTTTATTAAGTAGCTATGAATTTGTGTGATAGATTACAAGGCAGAACAAATAGGTTGCACATTCAAAACTTTGTCCAGCAATTTTCATCAATGTAGTTTCTAAAAATGTTGGCACAAAACATCCATTTATTTATTGCATTTGAATTTTTTATATATAAAAAAATCAATTAAAATCAATTGTATTATACTGCTATATATCATTAGGAAATATAGCAAAATTGTATTTTAGATTAGTTAGCAGATTTATTTATTTAAAAAGCAATTAACACTAGTGATCAATTTTGAATTGACTATGAACTGTATGATTTAATACATACATACATACATACATACATACATACATACATACATATCATGACGCTATAAATCCCTTTCGGGGTAAGCCAACAACACAGATGTTTTATCCTGACCAAGTGATAGACCTCCACAACTTCCTATCCTGACATACTTGATTTAATAAAGTTACAAAATTATTATTCTTGAAAATATCAAGATTAAATTGATTTTTGCACAGCCTCATTTAATAGTTTAAATGAGAGTTTGCAGATAGGAAAGAAGCTTCTGAGTTGGGTTTAATAATGCAGTTCTGGAAATATATATATATATATATAGGCTATATATATATAGGCTATATATATATAGGCCTATATATATATATATATAGGTATATATATATATATATATATATATATATATATATATATATATATATATATATATATATATATATATATATATATATAATAAAAAGACTCTCTCCTGAACACATTGAATATTTTTACTTTTACAGACATCTAAAAAAAATGTTAAAAGTCAGAACTGCAAACAGCATCCAATTAGCATTTTAGTAGCACTCACGCAATAACACAAACTTAAGTGAGCTGCAAACATTTTCTTTAAATGGAGAACATCAGGATAAAAAGGAATAAGATTTTTAATCGAATTTTAATTTCTTGTTCTAAAAGATCTTGATTAAAAACTTCTTCAAAGACTTAAATCTTAATTTATAATTGATTTATAAATAATTACAAAGGACCTCATATCTTTACATATAATATGACTCTAAACTTTTTATTGCAAATTCAAACTTTATTATATTTTTATTCATAGAAATATTTGTTAACAAATATCTTCAAATATAAATTATTAAAATAATTATAGGCCTATTATAAAGGTTTTTTATTTTGTAAATAAGTAGTGTAAAATCTTCCCAATTCTCTATTTTTATTTTTTTGCATGTTAATATATTATAGCACGAGTTAAGTAGCAGCAAACTTCAATTTGGTACTTACCCAGTTCTCTCACTAAGCAAAGATATGTGACAATTCCAACCACTCTCTAAGCCCATCTTTTCAGAGAAAACTCTAGATCGCAGCTCGTTCTCTTTGCTGAAATGTACAAAGCGAATGCACGCACGCTCCAACTGTTCTATCAGTTGAACCTGGGACAAATTATTTTACACAGAGCTTAATAGTTTACCACACAAAACATTCACTTCTGATTATTAAAAACAATTACAAAAACCACAGAAAAAAAAAACATTTAAAGGGACAAAGTTACAAAACTTGTGGAGTTTATATAAAAACTATTTATTTTATGTCTTGTTGCACAGAAAAATCCCATAATTACTACATATAGGCCTATATAAAAATATGTGATGAGTGTTTGTATACTTGTCTATAAAAAGTTAAAATATTTCTCAAAATCTATCTTTAAAGGGAATATAAAGCCTGTATTTCTCAATATTAAAAATGTGGTATGTATTTTATAACTTTTGACCAAACATTGGGTCATGTCGTAACAGCTAGATCACACACTCTCAGGCATCATGACCTAAGTTTTGTTACACTTATCAAATATGCTAAGACTTTTGGTATGTGATTTCAGTAATGTCCCAAACGTTGGGTTACCATTTGATGTAGCATCATTCAAAAATATAAATGATATGACTGAAATGTACTGTAACTTTGCAAAATATAAAGACTTTTCACAGCATCTTAAAATTCTTTCAGGACTTGAAATTATACTAAAAAATAGGTAAAATACTTACCATATCAGTTTGTGCTTGATACTGCATGGTAACCATCCCCACAAACACTTGGTTACACTGAAGTTCAAAACATCCCTCAACATCACAAATCTAAGGGTCAAAACAAAGGAACAGTTTTAGTACTAAAATGCACATTAAAAACAAAAGAAAACTCAAAACTTACCACTTCCACATTATTTGGACTGATGGGTTTACTTGACACAGAATCACGTGAATTTTTCCTGCGTGGTTGAGAATGTACAGAGACAGAATCATGGGAAGTTTTTCTTCTAATTTGTCCTGGAAATGATCCAGAATCATGGGAACTCTTCCTATGGGCGTGTGATGGTAGTGAGCAGGAGTCTCTACAGGATTGAGTTGGAAATGTCCCCGAATCCTGTGAATTTTTTCTGCAAGGTTGTGATTGCAAGGATACGTTGTCTAATGAAAATGAGCTACGCATAGCATGTTGTGCGTACAGGTGTTTGCTATCTGCAGGTAACTCCAGGTACATGTTAGATAAATTGAGAGCAGGAGAAGTAGAGAGAGGACGGTAGGCAAATGCTGTACAGTATGCGGTTAGACTTGTCCGCTGGTAGAAATCTTGAACTTTTCGTCTGGAATTAAAACGATAAGTGTTAAGCTAGGTCACAAGAAAAATACTTTTCAAATTCAACATAATAATAAAAATGTACTTTGCTTAATGTTCAAATAGCTGTTTGCATAACAAATCAGTGCAAGAAGACTTGCTAGATATCAAAGTTTAGCGCTATTGTCCTCACTTAAAATAATAATAAATAATAATTCTAAAGAATCTCTCAAGCAAATCAATATAAAATTTTGTCTTAGAACAGCAACAGGTGAGAAAGAAATATGTTAAATTTGAGAAGAATTTTCTCATTCAAATTGCAAAACTTCAAGCAAAAGAAATAATTATTTTTATAGTGTAAAAATTGTGATTAAAACGTAAGAAAAAATAATGAGAGAGAGAGCACAAAAGTGGTACATGTGTATGTGCTATGATTGTATTAAAGGTGACAAAAACACAAAATAAATTAAATCATATAAAAATTTAATCACGTATTCAAGTAAACAAAATTTGCAAAAAATAAAACAAATAATATTTATAATAGATATACTTAAATAGATTGAGAAATGCTTGATCTTTTTATATCTTTGATGCAATACATCTCTTTAGGATAAGCCAATAACACCTCCCTTTAACCTATAACGATTAATCTGCACAACTTTCTACTTTGGCATATTTCCATTGCTTCATTTAGACTCATAGTTATCACTGCATACATTTCTTTTTAGGTCTAGTACTATGCTCTTTTTTTCTTTCTTTCTTTCTTTTTTTATTTATTTTTTTTTTTTTTTTTTTTTTTTTCAAATAAATCTTTTGACCATTTCAGATCATGATGTTTTAGGCCTTCCTATACAATATACTATCCCATTCATTCATTCATCTTGCTATCATAAGACAGTAAATTTTTCAGCTTACTTGTTAGACTTTTTATTTCGTAATTTTTTCTAATGTAATCTAAAATTAAACTTATACTGCAGTGGAATATTTATATTAAAATAGAACTTGAAAAATATGCTAACTTTTAAAAAGCGTATTTTATATTTTTTAAATAATTTGAGATTTCTTTAATTTCTTCTATAAACTAGGTAGACAATGTATTTACTACCACAAAAATGGCAACTGAGTGCAAGGAGTATGTGGACATAAATTGTGAAGGATTTATAAATTTAGTTACATAGTATTGCTCATCAAAAATAATAAATAACTTGAATAGAATAATATAAAACATATCGTGTGAAAATAAAAATAAATTAAATACGTAATAATAAGGTAACATTGATTCTGTTGTATTAGGTGTTGATGTAAGCAATGAATGTGTGATGACATGTGAAACAAACAATCAAGAAGAAAACATGCGGGCTGTTACCGTAAAATCCTGTAGGGTTTCAATGTAAGAGAAATTTATGTATTTGAAGTATTGGTATGTATGTCTATAGGTTAATAAAATAGCACCTTAAAACAACATTAAACTTCCCTTAAATAATTTTTGTGTGTATTATTTTTATTGGGTTATCACTATTGGTGATAAATTTGAGAAATATATAGGTATCATATAAGTAACACTTATTATTATAATAATTATTGGTGATTTTATTTACTAGTTATGTTGTATACAGTATCATGAACTCTTAGCAACCTCAGTTTTTAATAATACTACAAGAGTAGTGTCTGTAAAAAAAATATGCATTTAGAATTTTCAGGGTCTAGTTTTGTACAATAATGCCAGAAAAAAAAAAAAAAAAAAAAGAGAGAGAGAGAGAAAGAGAAAAAGAAAGAAAAGAAAAACGTTCTGAATAGAAATTAATAACAATGCAAATTTTGTAGTTTTAAAGAATGTTAGCAGCATAACACATTATCCAATTGCAGGTAGCAGATAACACACATCCGCTAATTTATTACTCTTTATACAATTGCGGAACTGTCTTTTTTTTTCTGTCTTTTTTTTTTTTTTTTTTTTTTTTTTTTCTTTCTTTTTTCTTTCTTTCTTTTTTTTTTCTTTTGTTGTTGTTGTTAAAAACACTACGTAATTCACAGAGGCTCAAAATTTTTAAATATGAGGAATTATGAGGACACATTTTTTTAAGCCAATAAAATATGTTTAAAAAATTTCTATCACTACATTATTACAGTAACACATATTCTTTGATTAAAAAAATTATATTACTTTGAAACAGTTGTAAGGGGTACTAATATTTTTTTTTATGATGCAAATTTCATTATTTTTTTGTGATCACATTTGTGTCTACAGCTATAGATATTTTTTAAAACACTTAAATTAAATTTCCAAAACTATTTAGCACCTACATCCCTTAAAAAATTGGTAACAATTGGAAGTTCACAAAACTGACCTGTCTTCAGGAGCAAGAGGACAAAGATCTCTACCGTCCCAGAACTCATCACACGAGTCCAGTATAATATCTGCAGTACCCTGCGAGAGCAACTGTAGAGCACCACTATGTTTCTCTCTCACGACCACTGCCACCATGTGAGGAAATGGAAATTTGAGTTTAGCGAGAGACAAAGAGCGTGCAAACTTGATGTCTCTTCTTACTAACTCTGCTTGCTGTAACATTAAGTACGAGACATATTTTATTTCTAATTATGAGCATCCAGAATATAATGTAAATATCATTTCTGGAACAATGATCAATGTTACTACAAAGACTTGCAAAAAGGATAGATTAACAGCGTTGCACTGTCAATTTTCAATCTTGTTATAATTATAATATGGTAGACAGACAGTGGGTTTTTGTGTTGGTACAAAAAATAAAAATAAAGCCTTATTCCATTAGCCTTTAACATCAGCTAAATTTCAGTTACCTATGAAACTCAGACCCTACTTTTCACAATACTAAATGAGTGGGAGCCTAACATCTCAACAGCTATACCACAGATGGTCTGCCTTTCCACCAAAACTGGACTTGACTTTAAAAAAAAAAAAAAAAAAAAAAAAACTTCCAATTTCTAATTAGAAGACTTAAAAGCTAGAGTGGTGGCCAAAAGCACAATTGTCTACTTCGGTCAAGAATGTCAAAGTGGGTGTATTGGATTAATAGCCGCAGTATTTTGAAGTACATTATTGATATTCTAGCATCACAAACTTAAATTACTGTAAAAATCATATTCATAATAATGATTATTCATAAAACAAGTAAATAAATAAAATACTATACATACTGGAGATTAAAAAGCTTATTTTATGTGGCCTATCTGCAAGGGTCTTGTTGTTCACATACCACGTGTCTGAAGGTTGACAGTTGTTGCTCTAGATGAAACACTTCTTGCGCATGTTCCTGGAAGCCTATCTGTTTGGCGAGCTCACAGAGACACCTGCACACACAAATATCATCAACATACCGGCCTCTTTCACACGCACCAAGCAATATCATCTCAAGCAAACTTTTCAAACATTTAAGGAGTCACCAAGAGGATATTTTTAATCTCTGGCTCAGTTAAAATAATAATCAATAAGCATAAGACGGAACTATTTCTTTTAACAACAATTTTAATTTATGTTCTGCAGAAAAAAAAAAAGAAAAAATTACTGTGAAGGGAAAAATTTGCATACTTTGTAAGTATTTTCTTGTATTATTAATTTGAAGCAAAAAAATAACAACTTTAATTGAATATGAGAATGATATTTAGTTATGTCTCATCTAACATTTTATTTTTGGAACAATGTGTGAAAAGTTTTTACCAAAGATTGTATACTTGGAGTGTGGAGAGCTCAAATTTATATAATAACCATTGGGCTCAGACTGATTAGGACTAACCATAAGGCTAGCTCAACAACCCCTGACTGACCTTAGACCAGTTACACCCCTTTTTAGCTCAGGTACATATACACCCAAAAATGGCTTTTACGGGGCCCAATCCCTATCTGGCCTTTTTTAAAGTCAGTCCGACCCTGATAACCATGGCACTAGAATTTATATTAATTTCTAGAATGGTATGTAATTATAGGCAATAAGTCATTAAAGCAAAGCAAAAGCTTATGCAAAAGCAGCAAGCAAAGTGTGGCCATAAGCAAAGCAGGTGAGAGGGGCAAACTGTCATTATTTTATAAATATTGTTAAAATAAGTTCTTAGTTTTTAAGATAAAAACAAATTTTCTATTAATCTATTAAATCGGGCAGTCATACCAATCAAGCAACCCCCATTTTAATTGTTATAGAAAAGTTTGAAGTTTTAAAACCACCATCAGTGGAGTGATGTATTGAAAAATATTGTAGAAAACATTTTTAGGTCTTCATTACAGCAAACTTTTTTAAAGTTCATGTCAAAAAAATATAGGTATTATATTATATTATATAAAATATTAATAATAAAAAAAGTAAATTGTATTTTATTGTTCGCCCCTCAAAAAGCAAAAAGTGCAAAAAGCGGGTAAAGAAAAAGCAAGTGATGAAAGTGCATTGAACAACATTTATGTCTGAGATATTATATAGGTATAGATATACATATAAATATATTATATAGTTGTAATACAAATTAAATGATACGTACAGTAATTAAATCTAAATATAAAATTCAAAGTAAATATAAATACGGTAATTTATACAGAGAGCAACAGAGTATAAAATACAACTTCACTGTGCGATTTAAAACTACCTGCAAATTCTTCCAAAAATATAGTAGTTGGACGACAATCGAGACGTGAAATAAACTAAATTATTTATTTAAACTGGTTAATTTGGATCATTTTAAGTTGATGAAGGTCATGTTGCACATGACTTAAACAAAGTATATGAAGCTGAAAATATTCTTCTCTTCTCTGCAGCTTATAAAAATAATGGATGCAATTTACAAGGAAAAACAATATTAATTTTAGGTTCAGAATAAAATTTTGATTTGGCATAATATAATGTTATAAAAAAAATTAATTATTAGTTATACCTATTATTCATTTTTTATTTTTTAGTATTTTTTAAATTTTAATCCGAGTTGTGTTAGCTCTCTTGTAAAACATGAAGTGTTAATACACTATTATCTTATTATATTAATAATTTTGGGAAATTATTTTTATCACCACTCAGCTCAACTTAAAAAAAAAAAAAAAAAAAAAGAAACAAATAATTAAAAAAAAAAAAAAATCTAGTGCTTAAAAATGTAACAAAAATATATTATACTATATGATAAATAAATAAATAAATAATTAAAACCAATAAAATATCAAGTTTGTTGAGTAATATTGGATAAAAAAAATTTATAAAATATAATTACATAGTGTAGACAACTGAATTTTTTTACATCATTACAAACTTTGTGATCATTTATAATTACTGGAAAAGAATTTAATTAAACAACTTGATCATTATAAGTTTGCAACATTGACAAATTAGCTGCAAACAATGGAGCTTTTTTCAAAACATCTCACAAAATAATAAAAAATATATGGCTACATTTCTGATTAGTTATCCCTAAACTATAAATAATATATATATATATATATATATATATATATATATAACATTCAATTTGTACAAAAATAATCTGGAAAGCCTGAGATTATTATTTTTTTTTTCAATCACTCATATAATTTGTACTATCAGATATTTTCATCTATATTTTTTGTGATTGTGAGAGTTTTGAAAATGACCCATTGCCCGCCCGATTTCGACGAACAGTTGGGATATATTTTACTAAAACTACCACACACAGCTACAACAATGCTATGCAACACAGAGGCGAGGAGAACACTGAAAGCAACAACGAAACAATGCGCAGGGAACATAATATTGAAGAGGAAATGTTTCTAAAATTATGCAAGAATTTTTTATATTTTCTATGGGTACCATGAAAATTTTATTATAATGTCAAGTAAATCATTTACCCCCCCCCCTCCATATTAAAATTTACATCCTCAAACCTACTTTTTTTTTTTTTTTTTTTTTTTTTTTTTTTTTTTTTTTTTTAGTGGGGCGGCTTTTAAACTTACCCGTGAATTCTAACCATCAATGCAAAGAAACAAAGGAAGAATAATCATTATTAAACAAACATTAAAAAAATTATTTTCACTCCTGGTTACTGCTAAAACCTGCTTTATAATAGACGTTGCATAAGTATTTGTTTTCTGTAATTAAGCATACAGGTACTTTTTTTTTTTTTTTTTTTTTTTTGCATAAATACTTATGCAATCACCACTAAGTAAAAATCACTAAAATGTATTCATTAATTGCAGTTTTGATACTATTGGGGGTGAATAAATACTATTATACACATTGCATACAACTGAATATGCAATAAGTAATAAGAGTTTATAATCATTACCATACATGCATAAAAATGAATAAATATGGCAAATTTAAGATAAAATAGCAGAGGACTTAAAAATACTTGTGAATTTTACATACTTAAAATAACCAACTGAACAATCTTGAGATTATAGGACCATTATTGCACACAGGATTGTAATAATATGTTTTAAATTCCAAATTCAGCGCATATTTCTCTCATAAGAATAACATTGCAAATTTGGCGCGATTTTTTTAATGGTAAAATATATTATCACAATCATGTGTACATGACTCTTTAACCTCACAAAAACTGGGATTTAAAAATTGTAAAGTAGACAACTTCTGGTATTTCAGAATACAACAGAATGCTTTACAATTTTTCCAAATTTCTAAAAAAAAATCTCCCCAGCTTATAAGGCTACAAAGTATTTACCAAATGTAATAAAATGGTGTATGTTTGATGGTCCTAACTCATATATAAAAAAAAAGTAACTTTTTTATTTTTTAATGTTAATGGACTGTGTTTTTAGCTTGCATAGCAAGCTATATGTAATTTTAATAAGAGGAAAAAAATATACATCAAAGTATAAAATAGCGAGAGAGAAAAAAACATAAATATATTGCATTCTTGCGACAGAAGATGCCAATAATTCAATACTTTTAGAATAAATTAGAAATTATACAAAATGTATATGAAAGAAACAATAGGAGTACTCATAGCTGCTTAGCTATGATTTTAGGTTGAATTTATAAAGTTATATAATGAGAAATAAAAATAAAAATAGAAGTAATGTAGCTTATCAAATATCATCCAGTTAGTCAACTTTTATATGTCTCGCTAATATAAAGTATTATAAAAAATAAGTACTCATTTATTTTTTCAGTGTATTTACTATTTACCAATTATAAGGATAACGTGAAGTCAAAAATATTTCATAATTAAAGTTTGAAACGAGAGATATCAGCGATTGTGATTATGTAATAATTAAATATTTAGGCTCAAGTATTCTTCTATACATCCTTCACCATCAATTTATATTGGGAGCAAAATGCATTTTTATATGTATAAGTACACCATTGGTGTTTAATAAATGAAATAAATATATGTTTAAGGTGTATCCATTGCGATATCGGCATTCAGACTTGACAACAAATGAAAATAAATGAGTTTTTTCTTCCTTCCTCCCCCTCTTCCGTTTTGTGGAAAGACGAGACAGAGAGAGAGAGAGAGAGAGAGAGAGAGAGAGAGAGAGAGAGAGAGAGAGAGAGAGAGAGAGAGAGAGAGAGAGAGAGAGAGAGAGAGAGAGAGAGAGAGAGAGAGAGAGAGAGAGAGAGAGAGAGAGAGAGAGAGAGAGAGAGAGAGAGAGAGAGAGAGAGAGAGAGAGAGAGAGAGAGAGAGAGAGAGAGAAATATGCAAAAACATTAACTATCATACATGTCACAGTAAAATGCAAATATCGCCAAATAATTATTTTAGTCATTCACATTTCATATAAAAATTAAATAATGTGTTATACCGATACGTAATCACTAAAAAAAAAATATGCAAAATTAGTTTGTGTTTAATTTTGATGTACAATTACACTACATAATATTCCAATAAAAGCAAAATTAGATACCTACAGCGTAAATTTTGAAATGCACTATTGAATAGCAAGAACATGATTTTTATAACACTTTACATATTGATTTAAACTTTTTAGATTAAAAATTTATTTATATCAGTAGATAATACTGTTGTTCGTAAACCCTGTTTTCTTGCACAAAAAAAAAAACATTTGATTAACTGATCGTCATTTTAGTACCAGAAAACAGGGTTTACGCACAGCATTAATAAGAACTCTATTGAAAAATAAAACAATAAAAATTTATTCTAAATTTGAGAGAAAAAAAAACTAAATTTATTTTTCATACACAGGACAAAAATAAAAACGTAATTATTCTGTAGCTTAAATTCAGCAACATTTATTCATAAAAACTTAATTTTATGCTTTATTAGCTCCTTTTTTTTTATCATTGTAGGATATATTAGTACATTTCCAAATTTATGCTTAAGATTGCGAAAAGCTCATGTTACCCTGCAAAAGCCAAAAAATATTAATAATATTACAAAACCCTGCATAAATAATTCCGCATTCTGACGCATCCACAGCATGACCCAACCATCGCTAAGTAAATACCTCTAGATTCGCAGCACATCACTCTGAATAACTTTGTAATTTAATTACATTATTTTTGTTTATTCTGCTTTTATAATTAAATACATTGAACTGTCTTCACAATGGTTTTATTTTTAGTCAACTATATTGCCGATGGTGGTGACAAACGGAAAGATTGTTTATTGCAAGTAAATAATGCAAATAAAATCATAAAATTATAAAGTAAGATTCAAATAGGCTTTTACAGCGCGCCTGCAGAAAGTTAAGCTATGCAATTTGTTAAGCACATATACCCAACTGGTTGCATAACTGCAAGGATACTGCGGCGATAAAAATAAAAGAAACAAAAATGAGGTATATAGTTATATGTGATGTGAAACTAGAGTATAAATCAACGAGTGTCCGTCAAGAAAGCCCCAACAGCAGCAGCAGCAGCGCTAGAGAATTGAGTTTGATATATTTACTTGTTGGTTCCTGGAAGTACAGCCATCTCACTCAGCAAACTGGGTTGCCTAAAGAAAATTTAAGTGCAACATTCAAACATCTAAAGAGATCTCTCTTTCATACATATAATGTTGTTCATACAGAGCAACAAAAAATTACAGTGCATTTTTTTTTATGAATATAATCTCTTTTTTATCAGGGATACATCATAATAAATATTGTAAACTTATGTCTTTGCACTATTGTATTTTGAAAATATTGGTGTTGGTGTATTAAGGCTATTGCACTGTCATTTAATAGCTCTGTGTGAACAGGACTTAGGTGTTTACATAGACTTATAATTTATATTAATCAATGAAAGGCACATGAGGGTGATAAAGACTTTTATATGTGGTTGGTTTTTAGTTAAAAACTCTTAAAATATGTGTAACATCATCTTTTGTATGGTCTTAGAACGAGGCTTCCAAGAAACAGGCACATAATTTTAATTGTCATTAACTGTATTTTTTAAGCTAATAAAACAGAAGTAAAAAAAAAAATATTTTTAAACTTATCCATTATTATAGCAATTTAAGCATATGGAATAATAGCCCATTCACACTTTGCAATTACAAAGTAAATAATGAAATAATTAAATTGAATTGAATTGCATGAAAATTCAATATTATTCAATGAAGATTGCATGTTTTATCATTTAAATTCAGCGCAAATTTTTCTCATAACAACAGGCTTGCTCGTAAAACCAGTTTATTTTATTTTTGTGCTCCAGAACACGAAAAAGTGAAGATCGCCAAATGTTTTTGAAATAGGATTGCACATTTTTGTGAGGAGCAAGGTAAAAGGTTTATGAACAAGCTATCATTACAAATTCAATGCTAGTTTTTAAATCAAATATTATCACAATCATCATCAATCAAATTTATTGCTCTTTAAAAATAATTCAATGTGTGAACAGGTCCTAAGTAAGTTAATAATCTACGTTTTAAAGCACAAAAATAAACATATATTATTTATGTAGTGAATGCTACCTAAAAGTAATTTCTATGTTAGCTAAACATATGTAAAGCTATATCTAAAATGATTCATATATAACATTTACTGGCCGGCTGTAGTGCAATAAGACTTTGAAACAAAAAAGTGTGTTTTACAAATGCTAAAGGATAAGAAGAGCGCAAAAAAAAAGAAAAAAAAAAAAAAAAAAAAAAGGATAGGTTCCACTATTTGATTGTGAAATCACACATATTCATTTTCTTAAGCACATAAACATTATTTTTGTGTGTATTTTATAAATGTGCTAGCACATCAATCTTGCCCCCTAGCTATCAATCTGAAAACAATTAACACAATTGAATTGCCTGGTGTCCTGTGAGGGCAATGACTGAACAAAGTCTCCTATTTCATGTTTAAAAGTAGAAGACTCATCTAGTATATTGATATTTAACTAGGTGAAGTATGGATATGAGTGAAGCTGCAATTTGAAGCAAAAATCGAAAAACACAAAACTGCGCAGATCAGTAAAACCTATGTTATATCATTATTTTAGATTAAAAAGAAAAAGAAGAAGGAAAAAAAAAAAAAAAAAAAAAAAAACGCGGAATTTTTTTTTATGTTAACTGGAAAAACAATAAAAAAAAATCACTTTTATTGTCATACTCTGGTTGAACTTGTCAAAAGTGTTTATAATTCATTTTTAACTGATAAAACTGCATACAAGGCTGTAAAATTTATTTTATTTCTATTTGTTTAAATTACCAAAATTTTATTTTAAATTGTATATAATTGGATAATATTTCGCAATAATGGCACATTAATGTGTATTTATTGCATAGCGCGCGATTTCTATGTTATCGAATAAGACACTACATTTTAGTGGTGCGATACTGTATTATAAAATTAAGCTAGCGTTTTTTTTTTTTTTTTTTTTTTTTTTTTTTTTTTTTTTCCCCTTTGCTGTCTATAATTTTATGCTATAAAAAATCTCACACAACAAAACACAGCATCATATGATAACATATCAAACTTGCGCAGCAGTGCAACAATAGTGCCAAGTAAATGCACTGATAAATAAGCAAAAAATTTAAACATTACTTTTTTAAAAGATGCTACAGCTGTATCTGTATGTAGTTAAATTCAACGACAAATTAAAATTTTATAATAATAGAATAAATTGATCTTAAATGAGAGATAGGTTTTACTAAATACAGCATGCTTCGCACAAAAATTTGCATAGCAATAAAAACTTGCAGACTAGCATGTATCTAGTCCGATATATATTTTTATTGTTAGCTTAATAACCTAATTAAAACTATATATATTGTTTTTTTCAATCTATCACATTTTCAAATCTACCACACTTTTTTTTATAGTACGTTCAGGTTAAATTTATATTTTTGCATCTAATATTTGCAATAATTTTAATTGTTTTGTAATTGAAAATTTTGTAAAATTATATGTATGTTATATTGTACACCCAGTGTGTTTACTGAATAAAATAAAATAATAATTCTGTAACATCAATATCACAAGATCATTTAATACAATATTCTGGTAAAAATGGCAAGTGCGTTAGCAAGTTTCCTAATTAATTTTACATATATTAGTCATCTAATGAGCATTTTATAAAATAAGCAATCTAAAGTTCTGAGACTATAAGAAGAGATCAAATATTAAGCTACCACATTGTAATGTAGAAAACGAACTTCTTCTTCTTATTCTTCTTCATTTTTTTTTTTTTTTTTTTTCTGCGCAACTCCCATTTTCATGTGAAATCTGCTCTCTTTATAAATCTATGATATTACTAATGATCAAATTCTAAGTTTTAATTTTAATTCTCTTATCTAGTCTAGTACAAGTTTGAACTGAGCAGCGCATAGATTGAACATTCACAAACAATACTCCATGCATTGTTCCCTCTGCTCTGCCATACCACCGTTTTGGTAGGCACGGACTTTATACGGGCAGATGGATGTAAGGCCATGATCTGGCATTCACAAACAGTTTTGGCACACAATACAAGGAATAGAAGATTCTAAGTAAATAAATGTTTTTTTGTTGTTTTTTCCCCACTGTTATAACCACTTAGCTATTGATCCAGAGATGTATTAAGGAAAATAAACCATCGTGGCTAGGCATTATGAATTTGAAAGAAAATTATAGGAGAAACCAGCAAGGGCCTTACCATAGTGAAAAGAGTCCCATAGTTCAGTGAAAATCTTGCTAGCACAGAGATAAAAAAAAAAAAAAAAACTAGCACATTGGAAATATTTCCCCAATAACCTCCAAGAGAGATAGAGTGTGTTAAGCCTTCATCAGTCCTTACAGACTCAGAGAGACACTTTGAATAATCATTCGTAACTATATTATGAACTACGGAATCTCTTCTCTATGGTAAGACCCTTGCTGGTTTCTACCATCCTTTTCTTTCAAATTTATCACATCTATTGACTAAGATTTTTATGTTTACTTGAACCATGCAAGTAACTTAAAGATTGCTGTATGTGCACCTGATCAAGTCGAGCGTTAAAGATGAACCTAGATTGTTGAAAATTCAGTTCAATGACGTTACAGGAAAGTTTTTTTTTTCTTTCTTTCCCAAGATAGATTATAATTGCTAGTAAAACAATGGCTACATTACCAATATTTGGTATGGTAATAAATCATTATGTTTATGATCTAACAGAAGATGTTAATGGGAGGAGTGACAACACATACCTCCTATTTGTGACAGGTACAAGGTGCTCGGAGTGCATTGCTTCACAAGTGACGTGCGAGCAGAATTGTGTGTAGTTCTCCTGTGTAGCCATGTTACACGTGTTCAATAAAATACTCAGTCCAAGTGGTTTCAGAGAACTGAGGTGTTTACGCCATCCAGGGTCATCAAACTGTAATCTGAATGGACTGGCGTGATCGTGAGTCAAGTCCAACACTTCTGTTTGTGTTTGTGGTGTCCTGGTGCTACCCCCTGGAAATATAAAAAAGTAATTAAGTAAAGATATTCGACATCCACAGACCTTGGGGTTGGAAAATAGCTTGATTGAGCAAGAATAGGGAGCAAACTATAGGAACTTATTTTGCAAACATATTACATGGCCTTGCAAGTTGTTATCAATGCTTGTGGAGCGTGAGAACACTCTTTTTTAAGGTCAAAACTGGCATTTTTTTAATTTGCGCTTTAGAAATGGATTTGCCCTTATATATCACAAACTGTGTGCACATACCATCTTGTGATGTATTAGGTTGCACTTCTGATGTTTCCTGTACATCACTCTGAGACACCTCTCCCTCCTCCTTGCAGCTCTGCTCCTTCATACTCTCCATACTGCAACCATCAATACACAATTTAATCAATTTACAAGTTCACTAAAACATATTATAGTCTTTGGTTAGTCAACAAATAAATAAATGTCATGTTTGATTTTTATTTACATTTACTTTTATGTATTACCTAGAAGTGCAGGAGGCAGGACCAGAACTTCTTAAGAAAAAAACTTTCTCTGCAGTTGGGTTTGGCCAAGAGAGGATACCTTTCTTGTCCACACAACATAATGCCTGTAAAATAACAAGAAAAACAAATATAAGATTCCTTAGCAAGGTTCACATGCAACAATTTTAATCACACCAAATTTAGTTTTGCAACAAACAAATAAATAGATAATAAATAAATAGTCACAATAACACATTCAATATTTTATTTATATTTCATTGTTATTAATGTTACCTTATTATTATTATTACTATTGTTGTTAGTTTGTTTTTTCGTAGTTACACATTTCATTACCGTGACAGATCCTAACACGTGTAGCAAGTTAGCAGAGCGACACGGCAAGGCAGAATGTCCTCGCAGAAATCCCAGAAACTGTGGCCATAACTCCCTCCAACTTACATATGGCTGGTTTTGGTCTTCACTACATTCCTCAAATGGGTCCAAAGCAACCTGAAATATTTTTTTAAAAAATTATGACATTTCAATAATGAATTAATTATAGCTTTGTTTTAGTCTTTTTAGCCAGAAATGCTCGTTTTACTTGACTGCTTTAAAATTAAACATCTTTTCACCCATAAAAGCACAAGTATGATTATTATTTCAACTCTATACTATAAATTGCAATAGAAGTAGCATTGTAAGATAACTAGTAATTTGTGTAATGATGTGGCAAATTAAAAACACTGTGTGCATCCACCTTCAAGATCTTCATAAATCTGCATAAGATCTGTATAAAGATCTTCAATTTTAAAATTTTGGGTAGGATGCATCCTAAAAATCATAATAGAATGAGACTTTAAATGGTGAATTCTTCACATTAGCATTGCAATAGAACACATTTCAATGCTTACTACAACATGCTATTTTACATGACACATGTTTCTACTTTTCTAGATCTAAAAGAGTTATCTTAATTGATAAATTGACTTTAAGGCAAGCAAATCTAGGTCACGTACAGAAATATATAATACAGTACGTGTAAAGGATGCAATACTATAGGGTGGTTTCATTCATGTTAAAGTCAACGTCATAAGTGAGTACTAAATAACATTGGCAGGTATAGGAAAATGACACATTTTGCCAGTTTAAAAATACTTCGCGATTTTTTTGAGAGCAATGATGTTGTTAACAGGTTGAATTAGTACCTCAAGTATGTAAGAAAAATAATAATAACAAAAAAATAGCCCATTTCCAAAGAAAATAGCCAAAAACTATGTTTGCCCTATACTGAGCAATGTTATTCATTACTCAAGATGAGCATCGAAAAGCACTCAGAATGACGTCATGCGCACACACCCTATAGTTTGATGCTATACAGAGACATGCAAAGAGGGTGGGTAAGGGGTTAATAAGGTTAACCAACCCCAGAAGGACTGTGGGTAGCCAATATTTCCACTTTACACTCCATCTGTGCGGACTGTTTTAGTACAACAAACAAATTAAATTAGTCATATTAGCTCAAAATGTTAGTAAATTCTGAAAGAGATGTACTGTAAGGTTTTTAATTAAATTTTAATGTAATAGAAATAAAGATATGTAGAATTAGAAAACACGTGAGTACAGTATTTCAACTCTTCCGGATAGAAAAGTCGTTGTAGAGTTTTTTTGTGATGCGACCTTGATCTGTTCTTTTCATAGAGCTCATAGTCGCATGGCAAAAATACTCTACAACGACATCTCTATTTAGAAAAACTGATTTACAACTTATACATGTGATTGGTATTTGATATTTGATCAAAATTGGCTGATTCAGTTTCAAAGTTGACCTACAGGTAACTCAACAAATATTATCTTAGTTTATATCAGTTTTACATACATTTAACAAGGAAAACAAATATATAGTTGTGAGTATTCATTTGATTTTTCAGTACTGTATACAGTATTAAAAATTGGAAAATCAAGGAAAATGATGGCAAATTAAGAAATCTCTTTCAGAAAACTGAGATATCAAGGTTCTATATACCTCATCATCAGGCATACAAAACTCTAACACAAGGTAATTTAATAAAAATAAATATTATATATTTCCTACCAATTAGATGCACAATAATCAACAATTATAAAATTTTAAAAAAGGTCACAGCATAAAGTTCAATAGTTACACCAATGACCATAGATAAAATCCTGCTAAAACACAATGCTGAAAATTGTAGCACATTAAAAATCAAGATGTATTTGATAATAAAAATAATTTTCACAATTATTTATTTTATAGAATTTTCAAATTTGAGTTTCTCATGGTTAGCAGGTTTTATCTGATTATTTTGAATTAAGTTTCTAAATACACACAAAGATTTACTACTGTAATGAATATTTCTTAGCATTTGCAAATCAAAGAAAAGTAATAGATGATTTTAATTAAAGCACGCTATATTGAAAGCTATATTACGCGAAAATCTTTAATTAATAGATACAAAAAAGGGGGACGCAAAATTGCAAGCACAAGGCTGCTAATGAAAGAATTTTACTGCCGTGATTTAGATGCGATCAAAAGCCCCAATGAACTACTAGATGTGTACCGTGATGCATTGAATGTATTATCACTCAGCTAATTAATTAATTAAGTGCGCGATATTTAAGTTTGATGTAATACGATATATTGACAGTAGGTAGGGCGAAACATGTGTCCGCAACTTGACAAAGTGGTAAACCAGGTAGTTTGATCGCATCTAAATCACGACAGTAAAATTCTTTCATTAGCAGCCTTGTGCTTGCAATTTTGCGTCCCCCTTTTTTGTATCTATTAATTAAAGATTTTCGCGTAATATAGCTTTCAATATAGCGTGCTTTAATTAAAATCATCTATTACTTTTCTTTCATTTGCAATTTAAACCGAAATGTTTTTTTTTTTTCTCTTATATTTATATAATTTCTTAGCATTTGTTAATACAAATTATTACTACCATTATTCCTATTTTTAGCCTCATAAAGGTTAGTATGTTACTGCCAGCTTAATGTTATGGCCAATATAAGTAAGTAAATTCACTTTAAGAGATAGATGTTATTATGTAAATGGAATAGTTCTGCAATGAAAACAAGGTTCACATGTGATGGACTGTAAATTTGTTAAAACATAAATTTAAAGTTGCATCATCAACAATATTTACCTGCGAGCCATGTGTATGGAAGAGTGCTTGAATTCTGGCCATACCATAGCAGTTGAGAGCTGTCCATGTGACGGGAAACACAAGAGGTAACAGAGGTAAACACACGGTTACAGGTTGTAGCAGTAACATCTCAGACCAGTGAGCATATCCTAGCCACGGGCTTAGGTACCCCCAGCGTAGCACAGCGGTTATCATCACTAAACTCTGTAAATGAACATTTTGAGCTTTATCAGGGTTAAAAAAAAAAAAAAAAAAAAGTAACATTTGTAAATTTGAAGAATTTTACGCAATGTTATTTTCAATGCAACGAACCCTATAGTATCTTTTAAGTTGATAGCTTTTTCTTTGTTTGATTCAAGGAAACCAAAATAGCTTAAGTTGATAATAACTAAAATTAATAATAAAAATCTCATATACTGACCAGTATAACACAGAGCATGACTTGCATGGCCACACTTAGTAAGTGACGCAGTTTGTTATGATAGGAAACAGGACGAGCAAGTGCCTTATCAAATGCCTCTCTTAGGTTGCTCAGATATGGAGTTTCTTGCAAGATGTACTGCTTGCTGCGCAGAGGTTTACGTGCCTTGGGGGTGGTTACCTCTTCTTCTTCCCCCGCCTGACGAGGCGAGTATACCTCTCGAGCTCGCAGCTCCATCGCGTCATCACACGCCTGTCATATAATAAATAATTATCGTTATCAATTTTAAAAAATGTATACACATAAGAAACATTTAAGAGATCTTTAGTGTTAATTGTTAATATTCTGATTCTAACACAATTAAGGGGTTAAATATATTAAATCCATACATCAGTTCCCAGCTAACAACTAGTGATGTTTAAGTTATAACCTTTTTGATCAGGCCAAATTAAGACTGACCTGAGCGGGCACACAATGTCCCGGCGCTTGTTGACCTGGTCTCATCTCCACAAGGTCACCTCTGACCAGCAGAGCCCAAGGCAAATTGACCAGCTGACCATCTCTCATGGTCCACTGTAGCGTGATACAAGGAGAATAGGGAGAACAAAGCTGTGGGTAGTTGTCTGAACGCCATGTGCATTTTACTATGCACTCTATAAAAGAAAAGAAAATATTAAAAAAGTAAACACAGAAATAAATACCTCAAACATGATTGGCAGGGAATAAAAATTAAATCTTTACATAAACACAAACGTTTGTGTTAGAGAATTTTGTAGTCCACATTTAATGTTTAGTATATTGCGTGTATTTAAGTTATCTTCTCAAAAATTTAGGTGGTTTATGTGGCGTACCACACAACAAAATGCAGAGATTGTAGCACTATGTATCAAAATTAAAAATGCCACCTAAATACATCTTCAAGATAATAGATAAATTACCTCTGACGTGGTGGAGCAACTCCTGAACTCGCTTTGATATTTCAGAATGACGTAGCCAGGAGTCCCATGCAACTGTGGCAGCATTCAGTCCCACTATGATAATTACCAGCATGCCTTGCGCCAGTGCAGCATTGAACCTGTGATTATTATTATTATTATTTCATTAAAATAAGTATCAGGCAAGCTGTAAAAATAATAAACATTATAGCAACGTTATTTAAATTATCTTAATTGGAAATCTAAAATAATAATAAAAAGACTTCAAAATATGTTGTAATAATACAATGTATTTTAGGTTAAATCAAACATGGCAAAACTTCCTTGTCCTCGTACAATAATAAATTTTTTGTATATAGAAAATTGTTAATGCATAAGCTCATCAATACTAGAAAACTACCTAAAGAATTATTAATTTCTATTGCCTTGTTGCTTGAAGTCAATTTTGTGATAATCAACGATGGCTTAGTTTTATCTGACCCAATCTTGCAGAGTAACGGAGTTCTACAAGGTGGTCCGAGTAGCCCCCTCTTATATAACCTCCTCACACATGACATCTTGGACATTTTAGTTGACCTTATCTGTAATGATCCTGATATCTTTATCAGCATCTATGCAGATGATATCGCTATTATTTGTAATAATATTGTAAAACTTCAAAAAATTCTAGACAAACTTATTGAATGGGCTAATCTGAACGGATTAAAAATTAATGCTACGAAAACAAAAATTGTAAAATTCAGGAGAGGTGGCCCTTTAGCAAAGTCAGATGTAATAACTTGTAATGGAGAAAAGATAGAGTTTGTAAATTCTTTTAATTATCTGGGGGTTATTATGCAACAGACGGGGAAATCTTTCTCTAAACATGTCAAAGAACGCTGTCGAAATGCATTGTCATCTTCATTCGCTATCTCAAATCTAAATTCGTTATCTTTGGAAACAGCTATTAAACTGTTTCACCTGAAAATCTCTCCAGTTGCTTCGTACGGCATTGAAATTTTCTGGTCATTTATGTCTATAACAGACTTCAAAAATCTAGAATCTGTTAAGTCTCGGTACTTAAAACGGATACTTTGCTTGTCAAAATTTACGTCGTCAAGGCTGGTTTACGAGCTAGCAGGGGAGAAGTTATTTGTAACGGAACTACAAGTGAAATTTAAATTGTTAAAAACAGATAATTACATTAAATTTGTTAAGGATAGACTAAGTAAAACTGAAGATATCAGCCTGGCCTTCTATAATACCCCTGCATCAGTGTTGTAGTCCTAAAGTTTTACGAAGCAGGGCGCTCTATTTATTCCCAATGATGATTGCCACGAGGGGCCGAAGGCCCCCTTATGCCCGCCGCAGGCGCGAAATTTTTGAGTGCCACGCCCATTTTTAGGGGAAAAAAGAAAGAAAAAAACAAACAAACAAACAATATTTTTAATTAATTAATTGTCATTTTGTACCTAAATTTTATTAATAATAAATGAAAATCGGTGCACTAGTGGCAAATTAAAAATAATTTTGTAGCCTATCAGTTTTATACTTCTCTCTCTCTCTCTCTCTCTCTGGGACACCGTCCCACTGTGGTCCCATACGACTACAGCCCTAATATGTAATAATTTTCCACCAATTATAAACTGCATGGCTTATAACTTATTATTATTAAATTAGCTTATGCTAACAATAATTTATTATTTTTATGTACTTACCGGTGTAATCGACTTGGATGCTACTTTACTAAAGATATAGTGCAAAGGGCCGGTCACTAATTTAAATTGAAGAAATTATTAAACTGACGATCTTGAGAACCTCTAGTCCGTAGCATATTTTTTTTTCTTTGTGGATTAAATTATTTATCACTGATACTAATTTTGAAGGATTATTGATTGAAAACTCTAACACTATGCATCACTAAAAAAATTACTGCCATTTATAAAATAGCGAGAAGCGGTCACTTCGAGAATTGTACTCTTACTGCAAGAAACACCTGATTTTTGGTACCTATTTAAAAATTATACCCCCTTCGTACTTTTCTCCCTCACTTTTTTTAGGGAAAGCATGTTGCTTAGAAGTTATTTCTCATATATATTTTAACAATTAAGAGAGAGAGAGAGAGAGAGAGAAATTTGAAGCCTGACTCCGTCAATAATACTTAGTCACCTGTCAGTGTGATAGTCATATACTATACAACACTTTTTTTTTTTTTTTTTACCAATGAAGTCGATTTAGAGGGATTAAAGTATACACCTGAATGTCCCAGGAAATTTCGCTCAGATGCACAATTATAATTTGACAATGCTTAAAATAGCTACTAAATAAAAACACTACCTAAGTGGTTATCATGTATGAACATGTTTCTGTCTATTTTCTTAACTTACCTCGGTTTTTCTATTCTTTCATTCATATGATTTGCTATACAAATGTAATGTGCATTTTCTTGTCAGATTACTAAAATAATTTTACTTGTACTTTTTTCAATTTTGCACTCAAAAGTATAAATTTTACAGAAATTTGCAGTGTATTTGCCGTACGTAAACCTTATGGAGCGCCTTATAGCGCCTTTTTCAATTTTCACGAAGCAGGGCGCAAAGCATGATAAGGTTCACGAGCCAGGGCGGCGCCCTGGCGCGCCCTGCCTCCACTACACCCCTGCCCTGCATTTAATATTAATAATATTAATGGGTGGAAAGGCCCAAACTGTACAGACAGGCATGTTTTTACCCGTTATGCGGTGCATGGTTTCCACCATGTAATCTGTCAAATTAAAGAATTTCACGAGTGTAATGATAAATGTGTATGTGTATTATGTAGTGGCCTATGTACTAGGTACCACTTACTTCATTGTCCATCTCGGACCCTATCATTAAGTCAATATGCAAAAATGTAGACCTATATAAATATGTATTTGTATATAAATATGTATAAGTACACCTTGGTGTTTAATAAATAAATAATTTAATAATAAATTTTTTGTCATAACTTTAAACATTCCACCATTTTTTTTTCCACCAACAACAAAACCAAGATATTGAAAATAAACCTTATTTTCGTTATATAAAAAAAAAAAAAACTATTCCTTTATAACTTTACCACTGACCATCTTCCGTTTACCTGTTAAACTCAGGTAAGGCCCTACCTTATACAATGTTAAAAAAATGAGTGGGCATATTAAATAAAAATGACTAGAACTAGACCTGGAAAAAAAAAATCAAAATAAAAAATTTGAGTTAACTACCGGTACTTTTCATTTGCTTATTTTCTAATTTAATTGTTCTTAATATAACAACTTAAAATAAATTGTTTGCTACATTTAGTACTGTATGATGTACCCTCGGTTATATAGGATATGTCAATCTTTATTATGTGCATGTAGGAAAAACTTTAGATATATTTTTATTAGTAGCAATCAGTACATAGAAATAAACATCAATATATTATTGTTGTGATATGCACTATGTACAGTTTGAATACAGTACCAATCTGCTAACTAGTAAAACTGAACATACAAATAGTTACTCACAACACTGACGTGAGTAGGTTAGTTGGGCTCATAAATAAGTAGGAAGAAACCACCTAATATAGCCCTGTTTTGCTAACTTAACCACCGGCCAACTTCCAACTACCTGTTAAACACAGACAAGATCCTACCTTTTACAGTATAATTAAGTGAGCATTTATCATGACAATGGCTATGGTACTGTACAGTTGATGTAATGTAACAAATATTACCGTCAAGTGCGGTAACTTTAAACCGCTGGGGTGCAAAAAATTTAGTTTTTGTTTTACGATTATATGAGCTTAAGTTAGGGAGTTGTGATTGTATAGGATGAAAGAAATAAATATATTTTGAGCATATAATATTAGAAATTTGGCCCAGTCACCCCGGCAGTTTAAAGTTGCCCCACTTGACGGTACCATAAATTACGTCTACCTTAACCTAGTTTCTCTCTCTAATCACTTATGCGTCCATCGATGAGTTGACATACTTAATTGTTCGTTGTTTCAATGTAATGCACTATATACTTATTGTATGGTGTGAGCAATGAGTAGTGTACTGTACCTTGAATCCTCATGAACACAGGCAGCAACAATAAGCACGACACCAGCAACAATGAGGGCCAGAGCCGAGGTACAGCACAAACTAGAGTGACGACTGCCATGGTGGAATGCATCTCTCAGCCAGCCTCCTTCACTCCAGGGGGACCTAAACATCATTAGACAAATAAATACAGAGTACAAAATACAAACCACTTTGTTTAAAAAAAAAAAAAAAATGTAGACACATTTTACTATTGAGATGAAAAGTCAAACATTAAAAGATACATACTATAACTATAATGTTTTATTTATTTATTTTTATTATTATTTTTTTTTCATGTTATAAAATCATTTAAATTTATACCAGTATTTATATCAGTAAGTATATTTGTTAAACCATATTTTATTATATAATCTCAAGATAATCTTAAAATAAGTTGTAAATTATTTATTACAGTATTTACATTATTATTAGTAATATTAATCCTCTGATCAACAAACTTAGTAATTAATTAGTCAATTAACTAATTTAAATTAATGTTTAATAAATAAAAAATACTGTATCACAGGTTGACAGGTATAATGTAATAAATATATATTTTTAAATTTAACGCTGAATATTTATTGTAAATACAGTATTGTGAATACTGTACTGTTCATGAAATATAGCTATAAATACATTTATTATGTAAGGTTTAACACTGACCAATGTCTTATACATAATTTGAACAGTGGTGGTTTCCCCGTCTCCTCCCCTCCCCCCCCTCCCCCCCCCCCCACACTTATTTTAGGCAGACTACAGATTATTTTAATACCCAAAAAGTAAGCTGCAAGTACTCATTTCCTAGAGGGAGAATTGTTTTTTGACAGTTAATGATCAGAAATGTTGATCTTTTACACGATCGGAAATGTGTAGTGAAAAAAAAATAATAATAATAATAAATAAAGAAAAAAAAACAACTAATCGTTTATATTGACAAATGATTAACACAATTTTATTGATAGTTCTTATTTAATTATTATTATTATAGTTTGTAGTAAGTTTGTATTTTTATTTCTGCGCATGAGTTTCGTTGCTTCCGATAATGAGGAACTGTATTTAACTTTATTCTTCTTATTATCAGTTCGATAAGTTTGTCTTCCTAGTGATCGCGTTTTGAATTTATACTCCATCCAATCAGTTTCAAAATACTTCTGGTCATATTATCTTCATTTCTGATTACAATAGGAATTGCAATAATAAACCATAAATGAGGGTATATATGAGCATGTTAACGATAAACACGACGGGAAGACTAAAAAAAAGGGTGGTAATTTTATTGCATATTCTAAATGAGGACATATAGTCATGAATCGATAGATATGCGAGTTTCTATAATTTTTTGGTTCACTGTAAACATGTTTTTATTAATTTTTGAAAGTCGCAAAATTACGTCATGGTTGGCAACTTAATTTTCCTATGCCCAAATGCTACTATAACTGTGGTGTCATTTTTTTATTTTCAAATATTAATTAAAAACACTAAAAAAGTGAACTAAAAAATTATAGAAACTTTCGTATCTATCGGTTTATTTTGATGTCTTCTTTTAGAATATGCAATTTAATTACCCCCCCCCCCCCCCTTTCTTTCTTCTTATTAAATCCATGAAATTCATTGCTTACAAAATACATAATAAGTTTTGGTCGATTACAGACAGCATAGGTCGAAAAGCTTTGTATTATAATAATATATGACATGTTATTTTTATACATATAGATCTGCGCGGTAATAAAAAGTTCTTTTAAAAATTAGCATCTAGCACGTAAAAGTGTGTACATTTCTTATTTAAAAATTTCCTCCCTTGGTGAATTCCTAAAAGTTTCCTTTAAAAAAATAAAGTAAAAAAATAAATAAAAAAACTATAGTCTTGTAAAATGCTAAAAAAATAATAATAAAAACAACAAGTAGGAAGGATCAAATTGCACTAGATTAATCAATTACCCCTACTGTAATTAACAGTATTGGTGATTTAAATTTTTAAGGGTTATTGTTTTAAGCTATAGGCTTAATTGTAGCTCCGAAATTCAAAGCTTATTCAACCTCAAAATTTTGTGTGTCACATGACAATTAATACTAAAACTACTTTATTACCAATAAAACTTCAGGACTTGGATCATAAGATTGAGTAAAAGGAAAAAATAATTAAAAGTAACATACAGGGCCTTTTATGGACTTACATTTAAAACAAATTATATGATTCACCAAGTTACATTTATATATATATATATATATATATATATATATATATATATATATTATGTATGTATATATTACTTATATAATACGACTTCATTTTTTGTCAAATCACCACAAAGTCTCATTAATATTTATACAATATTTGTTATTTGATTTTTTTGCATTGATTGATAAAACGAACTTGTACAATCAGCTCTACAATAGGATTTATGAAGAGTCAACAGTACTCATCAGTCATTGGTCATTGGTACTTCAGTTTACGGATAGCTACTGTCAGGGCCAGCTTGACATAAGGCCTTAGTCCGGGATCCCGGACCGGGCCTTTGCTTTTGCGGTCCTTTTATTTTGGGGGGAAAAAAAAAAGAAAAAAAGAAAAGGAAAAAGAAGTGTAAAGTTTATTTTAAAAATTCGCACATCTTTTATTTATTTTTTTATTTTACTATTGTTTTTAAAAAAAAGAAAGATCATCGTTGTTTCCTGAAATTGTCACTTTTAATTTTAATGTATTTTTTAAACCTGTCGTATTTTTGTTTCTTCCCTTTACTTCTGGTATACGTATTAGTATATTTTTGAAAGCTTTTCAATTTTTAAATTATTTAAATTATTTAAATTTTTTTTTAACGATTTAAGCCCGACGTACGCTGAATTCAATGGCTTCAATTCATTATTTCTTCTTCTTTTTTGTTTTTTTATAATATGTGTACAATATTGTAGCTGCAATTTAAACCGGTTCGAGCTCCCACCCGGGCCAAAATCTTCTGGTACCTTTAAAATTTTTTTTTTTAAAAATGGACCTGGGTTTTGAGCTTTTAGCTCAAGAACGAGCCAGCTCCAGTTCAACCCATAAAAGACTTGTGCAAATTTCTTTAGAATTTTAAAGTTTTTATTATTATTATTATTTTTTTTTAATTTATAATTTACGACTTTTGACTTTAATAACAATCATTATTTTTGTGTACAATGAAAAGCGGGCTTTTTTGCTATAGGCTCGAGAGCTCATCTTTGAATATCTGCTCCAACATCAAGTTTGCCAAGTTGTAGCTCATTTTTTGGATTTAAGCTTGATTTCAAGCATAACTCGGGCTTAAAGTCAACCGTTCTAAAAGAAATCAAACTTTTCATAGCTCTAATTCTAAACTTACATATTATACGTTCTTGCTGATTTTTTTTTTTTTTTTTTTTTTTTTTTTTTACTTTTTTATTTGCATTTTTTCATTTTAATAATTTCTAACATAAACACTTAAAAGTATTTCTTCAATGAAGAAGTATATTTTTCTTCTATTATTTATTCATTTTTGTTCTTTAAATTTTTTAAGCTTGCTAAGGAATAATTTTTAATTTCTCTGGCGGCCAAGCCAAAGCTCAAGTAAATTACATCAAATGCTACGGTTTAATTGTATACTTTTAAATTCAAATAGTTTTACACATAGTTGCGAAGAGTGAAAAAATAAAAATTTAGTTCAGAATTAGCGTAAAATCCACGTGCCCCGCCCCCTTTTAAAAAAATTCGTCTGCGGCGCAAACTGGGGGGCTGGCGCCACCCAGACCTCCCATTGGGATGCGAGCCTTTTCTTTTTTCTCCCGGACCGGTGTTTTAGCTCCCAGGCCGGCCCTGGCTACTGTATATTGATTTAAGTATGTATAAGGATTTAAAAATAATGTTGCTGCAGCGCAGTGGATTGCATTGGAGCACTTTTGGAGGAAGGGAACATTAACAGAGGAGGCATGTTAATCATTTTACTTATACTAAATTTGGATGGCTTGAGTACACCAATGGATACCGTAATGAAGGGGGCTGGAAGCTCAAAAGAACACCATTAATTGCATGCGGTTGAACACTTGATATATGTGTAATATGCGCTTTCTTTTAACAAGGACAAGGGTGTTCCAAGTGGGTTCAAAATGAGATTTGGCATCCACTTGGAATGCACATGGAACACAGTTATTCAATATGTATGTGATCGAGCCTTTAGCATAATTCTAAGTGGGTTCCAAGTATGATTCATGGTCCATGGTTCATAGAACACTGTTGGGAGTTGGGAACATGATTTTTGTTCAATGTTATATATACATGTACATACATTTACAATATAAATATATATACATACGTACATAATATATAATTGGAAAAATATATACTTTTAGAGAAATGTTTAATTTTTGGCAAATATGTTAATATTTTAATTAAATACATATATGTGTGAAAATAAAAGTTACATAATATGCATAATATGTAAAAAAAAAAAAAAAAAAAATCTATGCTAGTATTTTAATTTAATTATGTACTACACAAATTATCATATTATGTTATTATTTATTATGTATATATTTGTATGTAAGAAAAATGTACACATGTTTTTGTGTTTAATAAACAAATGGGCAGCCTTAATCGCGTTGTCTGAACAGGTTCCCGTGTGATCACTGAAGTTCAGCAACGTCGAGCGTGGTCAGTACTTGTATGGGATGGGTGAACGACTGTAAAAAGTCTCGTTCTCATTCAGGTAATGAAGCGTAGCTGTCCCAGCTGTCCTCACATGATGGCATGACCATGTGCTCCCTTAATTGGGTGCTGCCATCATGTGCGGCCGTTAAAACGGAAACATGATTTCACGTTAACGAGCACTGGTCCGATGATGTATTTGGTATTTGGATCCCAAAAAGAGTGTAAGTGCGGGGTCTACGTTGAAATTAACATATAAAAACAAAAAGGTTAAAAAAAAAAAAAGATTTAAAAAATAGCATTCAGTTGCTAAAAATACAGTAATGTGTACACAACTCCCGCTTGTGTGTGTGTTACAACAACAACAACAACAAAATATGTACATATCATTATGTATATGTATACCTGTTTTTCAAAGCTCTTTCATGTTCTAACAAAACACTTTGTATGTCATCGTGTAAGATTCTCAGCGCATCTACGGTTGAATGTCCACAAAAACTTTCTCGTTTTTTCATTTTCAAAACTCACATTCAGGCACTAACGAAGTTTAATTTGGAAATATTGATGAAATGAAAGAAATATCTTTCATTTTTCTGCATAACTACAAAAGTCAGCTGGTACTGGAAATATTAACCACGCCCCCTTATTTTCGCAAATTTGTAAGCGGTAAGTGGCGCAAGCGCAAGGTGCAACGGGGGATTTATAAACTATGTATATAATCTGCTGCATAATATATAAACTCAAAATCCATTAAATTATTCATTATAGAGGTTATTAATTTAAAATAAATTTTCAAAGATAGTGCAATATGTGATTTTGAAAAGTGTGGTAATTAATTTTGTATTGTGTATTTTCATGAAAAAAAAAAAAAAAAAAAAACTCTGCATGTTGAATTTGAATCTCTATTTTATTTTCGCACATTTTTTTGACCAACAAAATTTGATTCTAACTTTTGATACTAAACGCTAATAAATTGTGTGTTAATTAACTTATTTATTTTTAAAAACAAAATTTTTTATTTGTTTTTGGACGTAAACGTAAACCTCGACTCCGAGAATCAGCCGAAAACAATTTAATTAAATGTGTGTCATGTTGGTGGACAAGAAGGCAAGATGGCGGCAGAGATGTAAGCCCGCGAATGTTCGCGCGAATATTCGCGAATATTCGCGAATATGCGCGAATATTCGCGGGCAAAGTTCGCCAATGTTCGCGAACATTAAAACTTTCAAATTTCCCGCCAAACTTCAAAGCCACATAACTCGGAAACTAAAAGAGATTTAAATTAACTTTTTTCATGGTTAATCTACTTAATTAATTAATTTTTAATTAAAATAGGTAGATTAGCCAAAAAAAAATTTTTAAAGAAAAAAAATTTTTTTTTGCCTTTTTTTTTTAAATTTTAATTCTGAATCGATTGATACTATTTTTATGACCCTGACAATCTCCTAAAATGATTTTAATAATTTTTTTATTAAATTTCTGAGACGTCAGCTGTTCTAGGACCGCCATCTTGAAAGTTCGCGAAAACTCGCGAATATTCGCGAATATTCGCGCGAACATTCGCCGAAATCTTAAATTCGCGAATTTTACATCTCTGGATGGCGGGCATGGCATGGCGCGTGCGGCGTGAAACTCTCTGATCTATGCGATGTCAGTGAAAACGTTGTAGAAAAAGTTACTTGCATCTTGCATAGCATTGTTGGTTAAATCATTATTAAATTTTAATAGCATCAATCGTGTCAATAAATATCGAAACTCAAAAATGTAAGCTTTAAAAACATGATTTTTTCGTTCGATCGTTAGAATTTAATCTTCGAACAGACAGTTCTCTCGAACTCTCGAATACATAATATATTATGTATATAGATATACATTCTTGTTACATTTGTTACAGCTTTGGACAAAAGTTTCGGAACGGGGTGTATGTATAGGCAACCTGCAATATACTAGCCTTTTGTCCAGGTCCAGAGCAGTACATGTATGTATGTACTAATAATGGCTAAACATTACACATTTGGGTTTATTGTCACTTATGCATAAATTTTTATCTTTTATAGAGTGGAGTGGATGGATTGTAATGTACATGCTGCCACAGCAAGTTTGGTGTGCCCTGGATGATCATCCAACCTTTGAACATATGTGGTAACATATTTTGCTGGAAATGTGACTTCATACATATAACCTCTAGCAAGCTGGATCATACAAACTCCCGTGTGCAGTTAATGTTGCAATAATCAGGTACAGTATAACTAGATAAAAAATATATACACTTTTTGTATGTAAATTGGGGGGGGGGGGGGGGGGGGGGGGAATGAACTCAAATTTGGTTACTTATAGATTTTGTAACATACTCCATACTCGGATCCACAGTAGCTATCAACATGATATAATTTAACTTATAATCTAAAACAAATACCCCCCCCCTCCCCCATCTCAATTTAATGTCGTAGGAAGACATTTACTGAAATTTAATTTTAAATCACATCCTTGGGTTTGGGTATTTTGAAATCACTTAAAATTGAGAGTTGAATGTACAGTTGATTAGGGGGGGGGGGGGGGGATGGTTAAATATGAAACACATCACTCTAATTTCAAATAAAAAGATGGAGAAAAAGTAATAATTTGGTAATACAATATAGGTATTGATGCTGTTGCGGCTAAAAACCACACTTCTACTGTTGGCTCGTTTGCTTACTTTCACGCATCTACGTTTATTGGGATAGCCATAGAAACACGCATCTACATTTATAGCGATACCAGGTAAAAACCACTTCTTTAAGAAGAAAACAGGTACAGTATAGAAGTTTTTTTTTTTTTTTTACCTTTTGTGGTGATTAATACAGAAGCGTGTTTCTATGGCTATCCTGGCGTAAAAATTAACAACCCCGCTGAAAGTAGAAGTGTGATTTAGCTGCAACAGCATCAACAACATGCATTTTGGTTACATCATAATAATTTGCAATTGTTGCAGCGGACTGGCTTGTTTCAACCCGGTTTTTTGGCTTTCTTTCATTATTCTATGGCATACGTTTACATTATATATAAGGCTATGTGTATTTCTCATTTCTCTGCATTATAGATGTGCAATAATGGGCTTTTTTACTTTATTTTTATTTTCTACTTAATATGAAATATCCTTAATCCCTACCCAGTAAACAATGGTTTTTTCACATATAAATTGAAAGTACTTGTCCGATTATAGAATGTCAGTACCGTGACTTCACATTAACTGGGAGTGACATTTTGAATCAGACAAGTATGTACTTTTAATCTACATGTGAAAAGCTGTGGTTTACTGGGTAAATAATGCACTCGGACTGGTTAAACTTATACGGGAAGGCATGGGTATTAAAATTTTAATTTTCAATACTGTACTTAGCATTCTTTTAAGAGAGAGAGAGAGAGAGAGAGAGAATAAACGTTTACTAAGAAATAAAAGGAAAGAATAAAGAAAACCAGTAATGACTGCACCATAGTAAAGAGATATCCTAAAGTATTGTAAACAATCTTGTTAGGATAAAGATAATTTACTATAGTATCTATAGAGTGAATGTGCATTGTGACATATTTAATGCGCTTGGACGCCATATTGGAGTAATGAATAACATTGCTCAGCACAGGAAAAACTTTGTTTTGAGCTATTTTCTTTGGGATTTTTTTTTTTTTTTTTTTTTTTTTTTTTTTTTTTTTTTTTTTTTTTGCTACAGTGCTACAGTATTATATTTCTCGTATACTTGAGATACTAATTCAACTTACTAACAGCATCAATGATGTCAAAAATATTAGTTAGTATTTTTGAAATGCCGAAGTGGGTTATTTTTCCTGCATAGAGACCCCTATATGTTTATCGTAGTTATTATTACTGGTTTATAATATATTCCTACCTATAAAAATGTGTAGAATGATTAGAGCATGTTAAATTGAAAGATAATAAAATGCAAATATTCTCTTCATTAATTCTTATAAATTATTTATCCCTTTTCCCAATAACCTATAAATTAGAGAATCTTCCTTTTTTATTAGCTTTCAATTTAACATGCTCTAATCATTATATGTACTAGTTTTTTTATACTGAATTTTTCATCATTTATATACCAACTGTCATTTTTTTTTTCTCTCTCTAAAATATGGTTTATAATATGTATTAATATGTATCAAGTGCATAAATTTATATACCAATTCAATTGTTTCAGTCACCTTCAACTTTCATCACAACAAGAAAAAGTGTTTGTGAAAGTGTTAAGTACAGTAGTCATAGTAAAAAAATAAAAACCTTCATCAAAAATGAGGTGCATAACACAAAAAAAAATCAGGAAATCTACCCGTTCCATGACAACGCTAGATTATAAACAATTTAAATCCAAAACAGAAGCATATAAATGTATGTGGAAAACACAAGGTATAGAATTTTGGATTCCCTTTGTTTTAACGTTAAGAAAAACATTCTTAAATTCTGATATTGATCAAGGCTATAATGATAAATGTGAAAGAGAATGGATTGATTATTTGAAAGTATTATCTGGTAGAAACTTCCATGATGTTTGTGAATACATTGAACTAGCTGATATTGGTATTGGAGAAATGACTAGAATCTTGGATAGCTTGAATACAGGTGAAAATGTAAAAAAAGAAACAGAAGATGATGTAAATAAGAGAAATCATTTAAATATGTTAATGGCAAGAAGCTTATGTGCAGGATCATTCTTAAATCTGTTACCATTATGGGAACAAGCAGAAACAGGAAATGACATTGAGTTTAAACCTCCTGAAACTTGGTTTATTCCAGCAACCTATTGTGAACCATTAGAATCATTTATAAGATCTAAATGGGGAAAACATCGTAATATTGAAAAAATATTAGGAGCAAAACTTAATGAAATTGTATGGTGGAAGCTTCCAGCTAGAAAAGTTGTACAAAGTCAATTAAAAGATCCAAAAGAAATCCCTAAATCTAAAATATTCCCAAAAACAATTGTAAAAAAGGTAGAAAGAGATCTTGAAAAAAGAAGAATTCTTAAAATAACAAATCAATGGTTACCTGAAAAAACTTCAAAGAATTCTATAAATTTTGATATAACAATCAGACATAATGACGAATCAATTCATATTGCTACATTAGAAAATATTAAATATCTCTTAGAATTTCCATGTATACCTTATTTAAAACAGAAATATCATACAATGAATGCAAGAGAATTAATTAAAGATGAAACAAACAAGTATTATTTAAGTAAAGCATCATGGTATGCATTAGCTTGCGATACTTTTGGAATAAGATATCTTGAATTTATATCCAATTCTTGCAAAAGCTTGTTATGGAGATTTACCAAAATAGAGACAAACTTCAATGAAGGTCTTATGTTATTAGGTGATTGGAATTATAATCGTGAGGTTGATGACCTCTTAGTTCTGAATGAAATGAAAGATCTTGATAATTATTCACCTGTGGATAGTGATTGTGTTGACAATAGTTCAGAATTCTTACTTGAACCTTGTATATTAATACAGCTACCATGGCAAACTGTGGTCTATTATCAATGGTTAAGTATGGCTACTATTGAAATACTAAATTTTACTGCAGAAATTTTAGAACTTCGTCACTGGCCATTATCAAAGGAAATAGAACCTATCGTCAAAGATCTACTCCAATTAATACAAGATGCAAGACATAGAATGTATATTGGATGGAATATAATATTCTTTAATACAACAATGCCACAAGGAATTGCAAAACGTGCTAAGATAATTATGAATGAAATTGTACTTCCTACCTTAAGTACATTAGAATTCATAACAAAAGGATCAGCATATCAGATCGTAGCAGAATTAAAACAAAAACTATGGAGTACAGATCAAAATATCAAAGAAAAATTTGTGCCATGGGAAAGTGAATATCAAATTCAAGTTACTATTGATCTTTCATTTATGAAATTTCTTCCACATTTTAGTAATTATGATATGAATGCAAGAATAACTCATCCATTTCCTTCATATTATGAAACTTCAGATTCATTAATAAATTCTTATTTAAAACAAGCAAGAGAATTTAGTTCAGAAGTACATCCAACACAAATGAAACCATTCTCAATACATGAATATTCAACAGAGGAATTGATTATGTTTGGTACAATTCAGTTAAGAATGAGAGATAATTTTGAAGGTTATACCGTTGCTTCTAGAATGGAACGTACAGAACAAGTCTTACGCGAAGTGATTTTTAAATATCATTTCTCAAAACAAACCAAAGAAAAAGTATTAAAATGGATTGATAGTTTAGAAGTTAGAAGACAATGTTACAAAGCATTCAAACCAGATGTTCCTCCAGTTGATCCAATGGAAAGCCTAATTGTATCTTCTATATTGTACTGTGAAGTTACTGCTCTAGCTGAATATTTTAAAACTGATCCAACTGTCTTGGGAACTATTAGTTTCCTTACTGCACGTAATGTACAAAAAGAACAAGTTGTACGTATTATGACAGCTATATCATTACTTACTGGGGAATCTCCAAGATTATGTAATAATGCAGATTGCATATTAGATTGCAAACAATGTAATATTACATTAGAGATCTCAGAAGTAAAACAACAAATTATAGATGTACGTAATAAAAAACATACATTAGAGTCGTTATATTCAAATTTCCCTGAAGAGTGGAAGAATCCAGTTGATTTAAAATCACTGAACGTAGAAGAAGATGTATCAAGTATTGTTACAGAATTAGAAATTCAAGTTGGGCGTATTATATGGAATTCTAATCAGGAAAACTTCAAATTTCCTGCCAACCCTTATCCAGATTCACAAATCGTTCAATATGTATTGCCATGCTATATCTCGTATTTGTTAGATGCTCCTACATGTAGTTCCCCGAGAGAAATAGAAAAATTACGTAATTTAAAGAGATTTGTATGGGGTATGGTTGAACATTATGTAAATACTTACAAGTCTTGGCAAAAATCACCAGAAGTCAAGAGAGCTATAGTGAAAGTAGATGATCTCTTGAGTGATGACCAATTAGAAGAAATAAGATTGCCACATCATTTTCGTCAAATTTATTTGAATGAAGTGACATCTGTTATTTTGCATTGCTACGCTGGATTGGAGGAAACAACAATGCCACATTTTTCCATTATGTATCAGCATTTCAAGGTAAATTGTTACTGTTGTTTATTTATTAATTCTTTAGAAAGTAAAAAAAAAAAAAAAAAAAAAAAAAAAAAAAAAAAAGTTTGAATATAATACCTATTAAAGGAAAGAACAGGAAAACCATCAAGTAACCACGATGAAGTCAATAGCTAGGTGAAGATCTTGATGGCACAGTTATTCTCACCTTCAACCTCTCATTACACTCTAAGCAATTGAAGAAGATGGCTGTCACCCTCAAAACATCTTAACCAATGTAAATATTTGTGTTAACTGTGTAATCAAGATCTTCACCTGGCTGTGGACTTTAACTATGGTACTGCGCTTGTTGATTTTTCTGTTCTTTCCTTTGGTAATGTGTTATTGTTGTTTAGGGTATTTTCTTTCAATGGACCACTTGCAATAAAATGTTTTTAATTGTTGCAATAAGTAAGTGAAAACTATTTTTCCAAAAGAAATACACATTAAGATTATTTCAAATTATTTTAAAAAGTTCGTTCCATTAGTGGTCCATTAGATCTGAAAAAAATAATTTATTAATTATATGAAATGTGTACTGTATTAAGGAAAATTTGACCGTGATGGTTGATAATAAAAAGATTGTATAGAAAAAACACATTGATAGATTAGGAAACATTGGGTAATGGGAGATACTGTAATGAGCAGAGACTGACAGGGATGCCATGGTAGGGAAAGTAATTTCTAACCCGGGACCAAAATAATAATAATAATAATGCATAGAGCATTAATTAAGAGTATGTACTGTACTAGCTGTTCATATTGCTCTGTAGAAAGTAAGCTTCATAAAAAAAAAGAAATGTTGGCTTGATATATGATATTTAATTGATATATCTAGATTTTTCATATCTATAAGGGAGCTTAGATTAATATTATGGTTATAAATTAGAAGTAACAGAGCTTAAAATATTTTTTTCTTGTTTTGTTTGCAGTTGTTTCCTAACTTGACAAGGTCTGAGAGCACTCAGTATAACACAATGTTGAGTCCAGTTGAGAGTGTGAAGCTGCAGGCTGCAATCAACATCGTCACCCCTCACCTCCAAGCAATCTTTGACGTGTGCACTCGGGTGAGACTTTTTAACGTTGTAGAAGAGTCTTGGCACTTTGTAACCACAAGAAAATATATAATAATAGTCATTACTTAAAAAATAATTATTTCTTTTGATTACATAGTCACTTGAAAATTGCTTTCCTTAAGTCTGAAACTTTGGTACGGCAGGGATTTGATTAAAAGTTGTAAAAGCAGACAAATAATATTATTATTATTTTAACAGTGCTACTTTATGATAAATATTTAAGAAAAGGATAGGAATATCAACAAGGGTCTTACCACAGTACTTTAGAAGTTCTTTAGCAATTTTAAATATATGTAAAAAAAAAAATGTTGTGTGTGACAATGAATTTTCTTGAAATGCTACTTTCATAAGTCCTTAGTTTTATTAATTTATTTCTCCCTTATTTGATAGTATCAGGTTCTGATATTTTTGTATAAGTAACTGTAATTATCAACTTTCATTTTATATAAAACATTAGAGAGATTCAACTTTTGAATTTTAGACATTCAAGCCTTCACATTACATTCCTTAATTCATATATTTAAAGTGCATGTTCTTTGAAGAATTTATTATTATTATCTATAGTAACTGCATTTACATACTTACACACATGTACCTCTCATGATTACAGAATCTACCTGTGCCCACCCCTGACAGCTTACTGTACTGTCATGAACTACAAGACATCTACTCAGCATATGTCATAATCATGCAACTAGATCTATTCTATAAACTCTCTGATTGGTTTGCTAAAGAAATGGAAGTTAGCAATGGTATGGGTAGTTTTTTCTTTATGAAATACAGTAATCAAATCCTTACTTTAAAATATGAAATGTTTACCATCGTATTTGAGACTGAAAATCATTTTGAGTATCCAAAATCTATGATCACAGCATTTGCTAATGATGAACTTAAATCAATGCTCAAAGACTTGTTCAATGTATTTGTAGCAAGTCGTACAATAGCTACTAAATTCAAAGTTGATGTTGATTGGTTGCCTAAGTGGGGCACAAAGACTTTAAAGTCATATATCAAACAATTTGTAAGTAATAATTTGAAAACACTACCATTGTTTGAGGAAAAAGTAATTGTAGAATCTAAAAAAGTACACCAAGGTGTATTAGCTGAATGTAATAATTGTCATCGCAAAGAGAGTGTACTCATGTCGTTCACTCGTTGTAAAGCTTGTATTCAGCATAAGTTCCCGTACCCTAATTTCTACTGTAGTGATCGTTGTGAACGAATGTGGTGGTCAACTGAACATATGGCTGAACATTTAGAGTTTGAATTAGGTCTTGCTGACTTTGCTAAGATTGAGTTAGGACCTCCTGATAAAAGTCAAGCATCCTAATTTCTTCTGGAGTGAAAAGATTGTATATATTGGCGTAGTTATATGTATTTAAGGGCATGCTTGTTTTTTCTCAGAAAGATATGACAACCTGATTAAAAACAACACCTCATTTTCTAATTAAGTCGAGTGTGTATAATAGCTTAGCATTAATTAAAGGTTTCAATTATGACTTTCTTGCTTAGTTATTGTTAAGATCTATTTTGTAAGTGGGGAATCAAATTTCCTAATGTAAAAATTATTGTATATTTTGAATTAGCTAACTAAAATTAAATTATAAGCTCTCCTATTAATAGTTTAAAATTTTAATTTAAATATTAAATTAATTATAATAACTCATTTTTAGGATTAGCTAATTTTGCTCAAATAAAATTAAGGTTATCTGATAAAAGTTGAGAATCATAATTTGTATTGAATATAATTAACAATAAATTAGGCTAAATTTTAAACTAGAACTTGCTAATATTTAGTTTAAAGTCCTAATTTACAAAAAAAAAAAAAAAAAAAAAAAAAAAAAGTGCAGTACGTACTTCAACATTTTAGAGTTTGAAATATGAGAAACTTTGCTAACAATAAATTCTAAAGGGCTTTATAAATAATGTTAAAAATTCCAATTTTAGTTTTAAGAACTTCCAATTTTTATTGCTTTTGAAAATTTATTTCATAAATTGTTTTAATAGTTTAAAAAAAAATTTGATATAATTTTATATAAAAATTTACATTTCCATTATTTTATTGTTTCAAACAGAAGATTTTATCTTCCGTAAGTTGCAATACATACTTGCTCTTTAGTTAAGCAGTAGTTAAGTTTATTTCTTTGTTATAACTAAAATTTGCAACATAAGTATTATTCACATGATACGTAAATTTGATGTGCAACCGTCGACGGATAAAAGTTGAAACAATGTAAACAAAGTGAAGCTGTTCACATTGATTTTGAAAACAACATGCAAATGGCTCCATATGTTTAAATTGTTCAAACTTTGTTTATCCGTCGACGTGTGTCAAATTTACTCATCATGTAAGTCATACTTAACATTGAAATGTGAAGGGGGGGGGGGGGGGGGGGAGTATTTTCAAATAAAAATATAAAAACTTAAACTGTTTAGTAATTGAAATACTGTATGTAGTTAGTAACTCTTTTTTAATTGGTGTTATATTTTTGATATTGTAATTCATATTTTTGTGACACTGTTGTATGTACTTCAATTTTTATGATTTATAATTGATATTCAGTTTCTATGTAGATGTCAACATTAGAAAATATATAATTGCTTTGTATGAATAAATATTTGTCTTTATTCAACAATATCAAAAAAATAATACATTTGAAAGGGCGATGTTTAGGCCTGATAAATGTATACTGATTCTAGCAAATAAATAAATAAAATTAACATACAATTTTGAATTTTAATTGTAAAAATAAATTACATCATGTTGTAAATTTTGATTTGTAAAGTTGGAAAAAAATACTTTATTTTTTAAGAACAATTCTGTAGATTTTAATATTTTTCTCGCAAATAAACAATAATAATAAATATAAAACATTTTTTAATTTCAAACACTGGCTTTATGTAGAATGTCTCTCTCTCTCTCTCTCTCTCTCTCTCTTATCATTAAGTTTTTCTTCATTAATATAATATACTGTGTGTATATTATATATACACACACACTCACATATAGTACTGAAAATATGATTTTTAGACTCGTTTATAAGTAAACAGATATTGAATATATAACAGAAATAACAAAACATCAAATTTGGTATAATCAAGTTTGAAGTATTAACTTTTACCAAATCACAAACAATGTAAATAATTTAATAATTTTAAGTGCCTGATTTAGTCCAAAATAAATCCAAATTTAATTTGATTTTTTTAATGTACGTTTGTTAACATACTATCGCATAATTAGTTGTTATACCCATCTGCAAAAAATTAAAAATACATTATTACTAAACAATGGAACATTAGTGTTGTCCTGTTGAATATGCAACCAGTTGCTCCAACGTGCTTACCAAATTGCCTATAATATGTTTGAATTTTAATTACAGTATACTGTAATTATATAAAAAAAGGTTGATTAAAATTATTTTAGGAACGAACATGAAAATTATACATATATAGATGTATAATATATATTATATTATTATCCTAGTTGTAAATCTTAATTTGAATTTTAAGACCTCACAATTTCTAGTATTCATTTTATTTTTTATTTATTAAACACAATGTGTGTACAACATACATCTAAATATTCAATTGATAGACCAATTGACATATACATAATCAGTACATACATAATAATATCCAAAGAGCCACACCATTATACATGCTAATCATTGCCCTCGGTATAATAGCCCATACTTAACTGCCTCTTATATGAGGAGATGAGATGATACTGATCACATGTTAACCCACATAAAGAACAAATACAATTACGTATTAGTATTAGTACAAATATGGTCTTACTAGTGTCACAAATCTTGTATTATGAAAAGTAAATAAAAACTAATTCATAACTGGTTTAAAAAAATATATATTATTGGTATCTTGTTAATAACTATATTTCAGTTTTAGTGTTTCAAACAGAACGATTAAAAGAGGTTGTGGTGATAGAATTTTTTTAAGTAATTCCCGTTGTTTTTTTTTTTTTTTTTTTTTTTTTTAATTGTAAAAATTTAGCATGTTTTCAGTTATAGCTAAAAGCTATATTTAGTTGTAATTTGTGTTATATTTTTGGAAATGTATTTCATATTTGTGTGACGCTTTTGGGGTTAATAAGTTGTTTTATATAATTATAATTATAATACATTCATGTGTGTGTGTCTAAATATAGCGAGGTTGCATGATGATAAGAAACTTTCTTGATGTAATATTTTTTGTCTTACCTTCAGACACGATGTTTAACGTTTTCGAAGACTATTATATAAAAAATGATACATTATTATCTGTCTTCTTCCTCAGAACATACTTAGGAGGTCAGCATCAGAGAGTGAGAGTTTAGTATGTTCTGAGGAAGAGGACAGACAATATGTATTATTTTATATATTATATAGTCTTCGAAAACGTTAACCATGCAATTGTGTGTGAATAACATAGCTAAGTAATTTTTAAAAAGACTGTGAATTAAGTGCTTTTTAATATTATGTACAAAGTGACTATTATTTTATTAGTTTTATTTAAAATAGTGACAATAACAGCGAGTGTAAAACCCGGTGTCCTTACAGAAGGTAAGACAAAAAAACATTTCATCAAGAAAAATTCATATATATATATATATATATATATTATATGTATGTATGTATGTATGTATGTATATATTGTCGTGTGCATATTACAGTTTTGACTAAAGGTATATTTATAGCCATCTGGCGAACAATAAAAAATATCTTGCATGAATCATAATAGTAATCATTGGACCTTTTTGGACCGAAGTGTTATCCTGTTGTATATGCAACCAGTTGCTCAAATGTGCTTAACAAATTGCCTATACTTTAGGTGCTTTATATACTGCAGGAAAAATAAATTATACAGTATAATACACACACACATACACGCACACAAATATAAAATAATGATGTTACATCTGTATCATTCATGCATTCATAAAATTAAAATGGTTTCTTTAATTAACTTATAAAGCCTAAAAATTAAAATTTATTTATTTATCAGCATCGAAATAAAATACACAATAATGTCAGTCAACCTGTTAAAATTAAGCTTCATTAACTTTGCAAATAAAGTTTAAAAAAATGTATTTTAAACACATGGCTACACTTCATGCTGATGGTGATGTTGGTTGACTTGCTGCAAGTAGCGCAGCGCAGACTTCAAGCTTTTAAGATAAAATTAAAAAAAAAAAAAAAAAAAAAAAAAAATAAATAAAACTAAAACAGCGACGACCTAATTAAAAAATACAAACATTTGAAATAAGTTAATTTTATACTCAAATTATTTAAGTCTACAAAATATTAAGATGATATATACAGACTATGCGAGGAGAAAATATGAACATTGTAATTGCTGCATTACAATTTATTGTGTATTCGCCGGTAATGGTGTAATCTTTTACTAGAGCATGCATAAATAAAGATGATATCAATACCATTCGTTTTGTTAAAAACTGGAATTGAATTAAAAACTCAAAAGAAGAAGAAGAAGACTTCGGCAATAAAGCAGTATACTGAAACCTGCTAGTAGAAATATTTTCAAGCAAAAGCAGAGAGTAAGCAGAGTGTTGCTGGCATGGAATTATAACATAAAATACTCAAACAGTAATATCTATACTTTTCTATTTGTAAAGTAAAGAACACAGCAGTTTCAAGGATGCAATCAGGTAAGGCAGTCGGGGACCGACTTAGCGGAAATAATCAAACGAGCAACTTTATTTTCATTTTTACGCCATTTATATCCAGTAAAACAATTGCTATTATTTTCAAATGAAAAAATAATAATAATTGCTATTTAAAAAAAAAAAAAAAAAAAAAAAAAACTACTTTGGCTAACAAGTTGGAACTAAAATTTGAATTTTTACATCTACATAGTAATGCTGTTCGTAAACCCTGTTCTCTGCACCAAAAATGACGATCGCCTATGGTTATTCAAATGGAATGCGCATTTTTTGGTGCAAGAGAACAGGGTTTACGAACAGCATTAATGTTATGTTATCCCCAGTAGCTACTGTGCGTTATCATCAAAGTGGAATAAATTCAACAATTGATCGTGTTTGCATGTGTTTAAAAGACATTTCATTGTTACTTCCTGTTAATTTTATATTTCGTGACCGTTCAGTTTGTGAGATATCAGCTGGTCACCTACTCCCTTAAAAAAACAAAAAAAATCAACAATACTCACGTGAACAATTTAAAAAAATAATTAAAATGATGGAAAATATAGCAAAAAGAAAAACAAATTAATTGCTTCCTAAAACAATCGTTTTATGGCTTTTTCTAAGGTAAAAATATTTAAAAAATGGAATTTATTTACAATATTTTATTACATAGTCTCGTTCTGCTTAATATAAACATTATATTTATGTGTGTGTGTTAAGTTAAATAAAGTAAAAACAAATAATATAGTTAATATGTAAAAAGAAACATATTATAAATTTAATTTGATTGATAATATAAAAATGTCGATAAAAGTTACATCATATAAGTGACTAAAAAATTGTTTTAGGTGTTATGATGTAAGAGTTATTCAGCTATACACTAAGAAAATGTATTTTATGTATATTATGTGTGCTAAAATATACAGTATATAATTATAAATAACATTACATATATATATTATATATATATATATATATATATATATATATATATATATATATATATATATATATATATATATATATATATATATATATATATACTATATATAATTTACAAGTTGTGCATCAATGAACTTGCAATGAACGAACTTTTTAAAATAATTTGAATAATTCTTAATGCATTTCTTATGCAAAAATCGTTTTCACTTCTACTGTGCGTTATCATCAAAGAGTGGAATAAATTCAACAATTGATCGTGTTTGCATGTGTTTAAAAGACATTTCATTGTTACTTCCTGTTAATTTTATATTTCGTGACCGTTTAGTTTGTGAGATATCAGCTGGTCACCTACTCCCTTAAAAAAACAAAAAAAAAATCAACAATACTCACGTGAACAATTTAAAAAAATAATTAAAATGATGGAAAATATAGCAAAAAGGAAAACAAATTAATTGCTTCCTAAAACAATCGTTTTATGGCTTTTTCTAAGGTAAAAATATTTAAAAAATGGAATTTATTTACAATATTTTATTATATAGTCTCGTTCTGCTTAATAAACATTATATTTATGTGTGTGTGTTAAGTTAAATAAAGTAAAAACAAATAATATAGTTAATATGTAAAAAGAAACATATTATAAATTTAATTTGATTGATATATAATATAAAAATGTCGATAAAAGTTACATCATATAACTGACTAAAAAATTGTTTTAGGTGTTATGATGTAAGAGTTATTCAGCTATACACTAAGAAAATGTATTTTATGTATATTATGTGTGCTAAAATATACAGTATATAATTATATAAATATAACATTACATATATATATATATAATATATATATATATATATATATATATATATATATATATATATATATATATATATATATATATATATATATATATATATATACTATATATAATTTACTATATATAATTTACAAGTTGTGCATCAATGAACTTGCAATGAACGAACTTTTTAAAATAATTTGAATAATTCTTAATGCATTTCTTATGCAAAAATCGTTTTCACTTACTTGCTGCAACAATTAAAAACATTTTATTGCAAGTGGTCCATTGATACATCTTTAGCATTTTTTTTTCAGAAAATATGTGCTCAAACATACACAAACATTTCATGCATTGCGGGGTTATTACTTTTTTTATATGCATTTAATATATTATGTATAACGATACACATTAAATTTTGCATCGCCAAAGGTATGCTTCAAAGATGAATTACATGATATTTTTAATAAAATACCTAATATTTGATTAATTGCCGCAAAGAAAATAATTTGCTCAATATCCATATGCACATTTAAAATAAAGGCCTTCGAAATGTGATAACTTTTATTTTAATATATATGTGCAATAGAAACTGAGATATTGATAGACGCTAGCGCTGTAGGCGCGACCTATTGTACACTTAAATACTGTATATCTGATTAGTCTGATAACATTATTCATAATTGTACCCAAAAAAAATATTTCTATTTGAGCCATAAGAACTAAGGCGTCCCTTTGAGCCACGGCTAGACGCCCCCCCCCCCCCCCCCCCCCCCCCATCATATAGGTACAGATACTTCTGGTATTATGTTCCAATATAATAAGTTACTAGTAAGAAAAGTAATTACCGTCCACTATAGGTATATGCCTTCATTAGTTGCATCTTCATACAAATGAGAAAAAATATATAACCCGGTTTTACCAAAATATATTCGATAGTTGGTAGTGCGAAAGGGCTACTGACGGCGTTGCATCAACCTCAGTCATAAGTTCGAATCTCGGTGTGGATTTTTTTTTTTTTTTTTTTTTTTTTTGCACGATAATAGTTGTTAATTAATGTAAGTAGGAAGAAATTATTAAAATATTAATTAGCTATATAATGAGTAAATATGCACTAAAATAAGAAATGCAGAAAAATGTATATTACAATAAAAATGCACCGAACTGTACTTGCAAAAGTAGTCTGCGTAATATATATATAGCACATATAAAATGTACACTCCATTTTTTTTTATACAAAAATATTACATTATTATTACTATATTATTTAATATATATTAGTGTTCATGAGCTTATTTATTGAACCTATAGAACCAACGTCAACTATTATAATGATTCATTGGTCGCTAAAATTAAACTGTAACATTAAAGATATGTCGTATCTTGTTGTATTTTTACCCTTTTTTATAACAATTTATGGATAATTTACTTGATTGGCTTTGCCTATTTTTAATTATCCTTTTGAGCAGTACTTCAATGTTTTGTGACTTTAACTGCATATTGTTTGTAAAATTTTCTTGCTCAATAAATCAATATTATTATTATTAAACATAAAAACATAATAAGTAAATAAATTATTTTAATAGTAATAAACAAGTAAATAAAATACACAATTATCTGTGAAAGCGTTAAAGCTTTATTAAAACTGCAAATCATACAAGAAGATAAAAACGTTTATTTTCCTGGTAACACGTAATTATTATGATCGTGATGCTGGTGATGATGATGATGATGTGTCGCGTAAGTCGCAGTTAAGAGCGCGACACACACGTCATCAACTTCGCAGATAAATCGTCTCCCTTAAAAAAAAAAAGACAATAATTTAATTTGAATACGAAAAGTTTCGATGATACGAACATTATTTAATTGACAAATGTTTTTATACTTTATTATTTGACAGCTTATTTGCTTAATCATTTTAGGTTGAACACAGTTTTCTTGGCACCTTGCACGCAGTCACCTTTTCTGTGGTATTATGTAAATATTATCATGGGCAATATAGGTATAGAAAAAGTAAAAAAAAAAAAAAATCTTATTCTTTTAAAAAATAACACATTCTTTTGAAAGTTAGTATTTTTCTTAAGCACCTAAAAAGTGGACTCAACAGGACTTAAATGCTTTTTTTAAGGGGGAAAACGAGCAGTTGTTATGCTGACTTATGTGTTTGTAAATTTGTTGTCTGTGCCAAATTAAAAAGTGGGGATGGCACTTCTCTGTTAAAGCTCTCTAATACGCAGATTTAAACATTGAGGTACGTATTATACACTACATTCATGCTCCATTGGAGATACATGCCCATTAAATACAACTTCAATTGGTTAGCAGTTTATTTCTATCCCTACTTAATTATGACATTAAGTCGACTGAAGAGTCCTCCTTAAATACAAAATAATTTATAAAGATTTGTTTAAATAAATTTAATTTAAGAAGAGATGAATCTGTTTAAATGAAATTTTTTAACTATATTTTTAAGTAATTAGAAATTTTGTATAAATTGAAACGTGAGGTTCATATATTGCGCTGCTAAATTTTTGCGTGACGTGCGCTATTATCTGAATGATATATTATATATATAGTATTGAATTGCGTGAATCAAGATATATACATATTATGATAATATGATTAATAAATATATTTTATTATTACTTTGAGGGCCAGATTCACAAGCACCGGGATTAAGATGAACGTTTCCAACCGTGAGTAGTTGAGAATACATCGCACAACTCCCTGGAAAAGTGCCTGGGTGCCAATCGATTAAACTGGCGGTCGAGTCTCCAATGTAAGTCCATATACCCTGTCTACCTAGGTCACTTAATCCTGTCCAGAATGTATGAGGAGCGCCTGGTGCTGAATTTGGATTTAATAATGGGGAATCTATAGAAGTTAAATATACATATTAATCATATTGCATTTCAGGCGCTTGATCTAAATTGAATCTGCAACGTCAAGTGAAGAAAAAACATGACCCTTAACAATGATTGGCTGCTCTGAAAAAAAATGTACAATTCAATGATTTGCCTTAATTATTATATTATTATTTCTTTTTTTTTTTTTTTAAACTGAGTGAAAAAAAGTTTCTCTATTGAAGCATTTAATTTTCTTTCGCAATATCTGTTATATCTTTGATATTTATATGAAAGTGGATAGAATTAATGGCATATATCATTACAATAATTGTAAATTACATACTCGTCAAAAGTTGTCTGACCATGTTCTGCAAGATTGTATTTTCCGCATTATCATTTATTGACACCAAGTTCATCCCCATGCTCGTGCACCAGTCTTGAGCTTCTCTCCACGTTTTCTGAAAATTTACCCATGGAATTAAATAGCCTACACAGGTATAGCATGAGAAAATAAATATTTAATATTCCTTTAGCGTTACAAAAATTCGTTTTTATATTATTATTAATTGCTTCATTGACTGCGAGGATCAAGGGTATTTTTTAAGAGAAATTTAGAACTGCACAAATCCTGGAAGAGCATATGCGACCGACCGAACGGGGAGCGGGGAGGTGGTATAAATCGCTATGAATGGTAAAAATTCAAAATTATCTCTGAGGAAAATTCTGACTAAAAAATTACGATCTAAACTAAAAATGTACACACAATAAAAAAAAAGAAAAATAAAGAAAGAAACATATAAAAAGGTATATAAGGTATAATAACTTCTTACATATTCTCCCCCCCCCCCCCTCTCTCTCTCTCTCTGCCATTTGTGCGTTTAAATACCAATGGCGTTACTACTGTTGAATTTTTGTTTAAAGACACGTAAAAACGTAGTCATTGTCATTATCCCCCATTGAAATGTTCGTCAGTTTTCTCAAAAAAGCTAAAAGATAGTTCTACAAGCCTAATATAAAGTATATTAGACAATATAAAGACAATATTAGTGACAGTGCGCTTTTTTCTTCCTCACTTGTGTTTTGGGTGACGCGTTCATCATTCAATATTTGTTCAAATTCAAATAATACATTAAATTCATTCATCATTTATTAAATATAATAAATTATATATATATATATATATATATATATATATATATATATATATATATATATATATATATATATATATATATATATATATATATATATAAGGCTTTAATTTCTTAATTTATAATAATATGCAAGAACTAAAGCCCAACGCAGCCGTCAGTCGGTCTTTTTGCGACAAGGACCGTTAGAGTGCGCTAGAGTTAGGATTGGTCTAACTTTTTGCGCAAAGCCAATCGGGAGCCAGCGATAGTTGTCGCACGGTTATCGCTCGACAGCGATTGACGGCTGCTTCGGCCTTAATAGTTATTAAAGACTTTTACCAACTGTGATGTGGAATTTTCAAAGTAGTACATTCTTGGTTCAGCCAAGCTGTTTGTAGAAGTTGGAAGAACTGCAGTCAGGAGTCGTGGGTCAACTAAGTTTTTTTAAACATTGAAAAAGTAAAAAAATAAAAATAAATAATAAATGTACTTTTAAATATTATGTGTATGAAGCTCAATGAATAAGAAATTTAAATTGTAAACAAATAAGCTAAACTTATTTTTAACTTCAAAAGAGATTATGGTATACGCGAATGAATACAGAAAAATATATTTATGTATACCTGGATAGAAATTATATATATGTTTTTAAATTAATTTAGCACTCAAATTTTGTTTGCTCTATAGTACGATTCATTTGATTATCCCAAGTCTACAAAGTTTCAAGTATACCGAGTTCCAGATGCCAATCAATTTAAATGCTTAAAAATTGTTTTTAAGTAAGAATCATTTTTAATAAAACAAGTCCATCTAAAGCTCGTTTTATAAATTACTCACAACTCTTCGAAAATGTTCCTTTTTTAAAAACATATGATCATGACGTCATTACCTGTTTACTATGTATTATGGTGGAACATTGCTATTTCTTCGTTAAGAACTTTGAAATTGATAAGAATGAACGAAATTTTACAAAAAAAAAAAAAATCCATGCTCAACATGCGACTCACTTTTATCGGCTCAAAAACAATATCCACAAATGAATGTGTCTTATTTTGTTGGTCAGCCAATCGCTGTTAATGAGATTCACTATACTTATGCTTTACAGAACAAGCTAAAATATATTTTTATTGATAATTTGTACTTACTTTTTGTACATTTTGAAAGGGCGCTTCTCACCTAAAAATTGTATAAAATATTTAGTGAGATCTGGAAACAAAAATTCTTCAGTCATAATAGAAAGTGAGCACAAATTGTATAACATTAACCAATAAGTGATTTTAAATTTGGAATGCTGAAAAATAGATCTTGTTAAATATCACTACATGATCGAAAAATATGATCCAGATACTTCAACATAAGCATTTACAACAAAAACACACTTGATATGGCACTTACATAAATTAGTTCCATAGCAGTGATCAGAAATTTTCAATTTATGCATGTAACCCGCACAACATTTTCAAACTTATTTTTGCCTTTTTCTGACATCAGAAACAGGAATAGTTACGCAAAGAACATACTTTATAGTATGTTAGCGCTCTCCACATTTATATCCTGTTAAAATTGTTATCAGTTTCGGATATCCTATTTTGTGTTTAATCATTAAAAAGCACATGTTATCTCTTGTGGTCCATGTCTTTAATATATATAATAGACTTTTACTCACATTTGAAAGTAATACTTTACATAATTTGTTAAACACATTAAAAGTTAAAACTATGTGAAGTAAATTTGGTGTGGTGAGAACTATAAACTGTAAAATGGATTTATTATACACAGTTGCCATTTATCCAATTTATAATTAACACCTAAACCATATCTTATAATTATGCAATACTTGACTGTTAATTGTCTGTAAAATTTTCTGGCTCAATAAATCAATATTATTATTATTATTATATAAAATGACAACTGAATAATTTACTTTAAAACTAAATAAATAAATTGTGGCTAATAAAACTTCAGAGCGAAAGGAACATAATATTATTGGCAAAAGGCAATCATCAGCAAAGATTATTTTGTACCATAAGCCTCAATTATACTTATATCATGTGTTCGGCCTGGCCGGTATACGGCTTAAAATATTAAATTGCATTTTTTTTTAATATTTCAGGAGCTCCTGCAGTACGTTGTTAATTCAAGAGTATTTAGGACATGTAGGTGAACTCCAGTTGAAGTAACAAGGTGAAAAAAGTATGCACATTATATTATATATTCCAAATGCGTGGTTGCATTGCACTGAAATTGTTAGTTGCTCTATGTGTTGAATTTTCAAAACATGGATAATAAAAACATTTTGTACCCTACGCAAAAAAAGTTATATTTTTTAATACCTGTGTTCTTTTAACTGGCGCTTGAATCATTTACGTGTAAAATACATTTTGAGCTCTGCTTTTTTTTTTAATGGTGTGATGTCTCACTAAACGTGATTTAGGGCTTCTGAAGCAAAACACGTAATTCGAATTTTATAAACAATAATCTATCAGAGTAAAAGTCCTATTCCTGATTGAATACAGTATAAACGGTGAAATTACTTTTTCCTAGTGATGAATGATTAAGTAACCCTCCAATTTTGACTGATCATGAGTGACTATAATAGCAGATGACGTAACATATTGACTAGATAATAGATGAAGGTATAGCAGCAGACCAAAAAAAAAAAAAAACAGTGACCATAGCAACGGACTTGTTGAAGTATACTCTATAACTATTACTGTAACATTCGACTTAACAATTATCTTACAATTAACTTATTCATCTCGGTAATTTTAATATTCAATAATATATTAGTATTGGAGAACTTATAATTATAGTAATTTCCAAAAATAAATTTTAAATTATATTTACAATTGAAGTCATAATTGGAAATTTCAATTGTTTCTTCATATTTTTTTTATTATTATTACAAGCACTTTTATCACTGCAGATTTTTGCTTTTTAAAAATAATTTTCATTATCACAATCCTTTGACAATATTAGTTTTCTTATGAAATAAAATTTAAATATCATACAGGCCTCAGAATAATTAGCAAAAAAATTATTATAAAATTATTTGTTGTGCAGGCTTCTCTCGATAGAGACAAAACAGAGAATATAATAAATGAATGAAATATGCTATTTTGATAACAGCAACTATCATAATTATATGCAATATATTATGTAATTAATTGTACTGTACAGAAGAGTAAGCAGGTAAGCATCATGACGCCATAATCCCTTTCAATGTAGGCCAGGATTAAAAACTTTTCCAGAAGGGACTTTAATGTATGATCTAAAGCTTAACAGACCTCAGGCTCAACCCATTAACACACTTTTCTGGGCTCGACAACCAAATATGTGTGACTTGGACCATTGACGTGAGTTTTGGAAAATAAAAGACATGTCATCACTCGCGTTAGCAAGCGGCAGTGGTCAAACTGCCAGCCAGCACAGCCACCACTTACAGAGTCCTTGTACGGTTTTATCCATCCAAGTATTGAGCACGCTTGACTTTGCTTAACTTATCGGTGATACAATGAAAAGCAGTTCAGAAAAGATATGTATTTAATTCAAATATAGCAACATTTATAAGTGTAATATGCCCAATTATTTGATGCTTCGGTTATAATTTTATAATAATTTCAGTGTTATAATTATTTCTTTGCTTCAGTCTTAGTTACTTTTATGCTTTTACATGCTTATGTCTTATTATTACATTCAATATAATGTTACAAAATGACTCACCCAATTCATATTGATGCCCAGGTTTGAATTGCGTGTGTCATGATCTTCATGTAGTAAAATACCAGAAAATAAAGATTCTAGTAAAGAAGGTTGATAATTTGTTGTCCCAGAAATGCCAGTTGGTACAGCAAAGGTAGGAGCTAATGGAGCTGCATCTGGGTAAATGTTTGGGGCTTGTACTAAGTTGTTATTATTTGGGTAAGAGGGACGGTTAAATAAGATGTCTGATATAATTCCACGAGGGTCATCTTCATTCTGCGGGAAAGAAAATCACATTAGTATAAAGACTAAAAATGAGGTATGTTGCAATTATGGAAGGACTTATAAGAGTTAAAAAAAGATTGGTTTTTCTTTTTTTAAGTGATACGTATATAGCGATTGTTTTTTTAGTAAAAATGGCAACTGCGTGTTCAGAAATGGTCCTACGGGTAAAAGTACTACCAATGTCTAATGTCAGCTAAATGCTGTAGATGGCAGTAAATAAATATTAACGTGTGGAACAGAGGTATTGATATACTAAAATGTCACCTAATTTAGGTGAGACTTACCTGTATTGTAGTATTTCTTTTTTACTTGTAATAGTTATTAAATATTATTGTAGTATTTTTTACCTGTATTAGATATTTATTGTAGTATATTTTTCAAGATAATATTTACCTGTTACAATTTACAGGATTTATATGCCTACTTTTAGTAGTAATTTTCTCCAAGTATGAAATATGCAGGCGTAACCCACATTTTTTTACCTGGCAAAAATAATCCATGGATATTCAATGATTCCCATGGATAATGTCTTGTTTCCCATGGATATTAGTGTTTCCCTCGTGGACTTTATTTCTATCCATGGGAAATTGAATATCCATGGACAGATTTTAATTTTTCCCACGTAGTTTATAATTTCCCATGGATAGTTTAAGTATTTCCCATGGATAGTTTTGTGTGTCCATGGGAATTATTTAAGCGTGGCGGCATGACGAATATGACAATCCTAGCTCATTTACACGGTCCGAGTACAAAAAATTAAAAAGTGCATAAGAATAAAAAGTGTTTATTTTTTAATCTTTAACTAGAATCAATGAAAAAAAATCGTTTTTTGTTTTATTTTCCTCCCAAAAAGTATTTATTTCAAAAAAATTACCAACCCGTAAAAATTTTGTCGCGTTTTTCGATGTAACTCGATTTTTATTACCCCAAAAAGGCATTCTAAATCGTTGATTAAGAGAAGAGCATAGTATAATAACAAATAAACACTATAGGTTGCTAGTTTTAAAAAAATGCATGATAAAGGGAATATCCACTGGACAGAAAAATTATTCATGGGGATTTCAACATTTTCCCCATGGATAGTTTATATCCATGGGAAAAAACTATCCACAGGCAATTTGTCCATGGACAATAATTTCCCATGGATAGAAACTATCCATGGGGAAAATGTTGAAATCCCCATGGATAATTTATTATCCATGGATACACTTTTGCCAGGGGTATCTCGAAATAAATGCGCAAGAATAAAGAATAAAGCAACTCCAGATATGAAAAAAAAGTTAGGGGGTTAATCCAAAGAAATTTATAGAACGTTTATGAAAATTTATGCAACTTTATGAAAATTCTTAAAATTTATGAACATTTGTAATTCTACATTACATGTAGTCTCATATTATTTTCATTTATTTTGTTATTTTTATTTATTATTATAATTTTTTAAAGTTTTTTTTCTCCATTTTCTAAAGTTCACAAAATGTTTACCACAGATTCATAGCTATTGTCTATTGTCTTCAAATAACAATATATAAAAGCATATATATATATATATATATATATATATATATATATATATATATATATATATATATATATATATATAATATATAATGGGCCTTATATATATATATATGGGCCTTATAATTACAACCCTTGCATCCCTTTTACTGCTTCATAGAGGTAACAATATACTTAACGCTTTATTGTAATTTAATAGTATAGGCATTAGTATAGTATTACTTTGGAGACATTATTTTATTTATTGAAAATGATTAAATTATTTTCACGTACTATAGTTATTAGCAATTGAGTTGAAAAAAATTAACAATTATTTCGAAAATGAGTTTTGACTAAATCTTACCTCTGACTTTTGAACCGAAATATTTTTCTCCAAACCTTCTGCAGTTTCATTCAAAAGTTCAATGTTTTTAACTTCTTTGTTCTTACTTTCATCCGCAGCATTTACCTGCAAAATATTGAAAAAGTGACAGCTATAGCAAATGAAGTTCGTTGTAGTTATGTCAGCAAAAAGTGTGCCATTATTTTAAGAAGACAACTTTTGATATATAAATATGCGAATATTATAGTGATCATAAACAATATTCTTGTACGAAAAGCCTTGCCATCATAATATTTGCTACAATAAAAAAAAAATTATATAACATACAAAAGTCATCTATTTACTACGAAATATAAGCGCACATTTCAAATATAATGGCATATTGGAAAAAACTATTTGCTGTTACCATAAAAATTACATTACTACAAATTTTTGTTAAAAATATTCATAATTCAAAATAGGATATTTGAAGGAATTATAATAATGTTAATAATTATCTACATAGAATAAAATTTGAAAATACAGTATATAATATCAAAGTTATATATTTATGAAATTTAAAAAATGTGATTTTATTTCAATCGTGATAAAAAAAAAGGTATTTGAACTTCAAATTTATTCTGATTTTTATTAAGAGATCGAGTACAAGCGCAGGTAAAATATTTAGTATGATATTTTAATATGATGATTATATTTTAAAAAGAATGAAATATATGCTTTAAATTATTGTAAAAAAAAAAATCTGTCAATTTTTTCGTAAAATTTTTTCTTTCGTTCTTTATTTATTTTTTTTTAAGAATATGTAGATTAATTATTATCATCATAATATATAAGTATTTAGCATACTCGTCACCACTTGTATTCTCCTTTATTAAGCCATAAAAATGTGATTATATACCTTAGTAAATGCGATAATATAGGCAGCTCAATGATTCGTTATACTTCTATGCAAAGGGGCATTAAATCGCAGGACTAAAATAAATTTTAATTATAAGATAATTTTGGACTGGTACTGCTGGGCTTTCAATTTTTATTACTTACTTATTTTCAAGTACCATCTTTGAAAGAGTTGATGAGTTATGAGTTTTAGTTTCATATGCGATTTAACCGGATTTATTAGAGCTTCTGAAGCAAGCAATTTAAAACCCTCAGTTTAAAATGTCCATAGAATGACAAGTCATAATAATAATAATAAATGGTTTTTAATTACAGGCAAAAAAAGTGTAAACCCTCTTACATGGTTCTCTAACTTGTTTAAACAATACCTGTAGATGAACCAGAATTAATAAAAAATCCTTTTATAGTGATCGATGAATTAGGAAATTAGGAAATATATGCGAGATTGTTTAACAAAAGGATTTTGAAACGTATTTTAAAGGAATATTTAAATGAATTTTAAACGTAGCAAAATAATAATAATAATATAGTTATGTGGTCAGATTTTCTATAAGCAACTCTCATTGTATGTTATTCTTTAGTGCAATTATTATTATTTTGGATATTTTGTAGAAAAATTATTGAATTCAGAAAAAAAAACAATAGTTATCATTACTGTACATACGATTGTGTTAATATATTTTAACATTAAATAACTCGTGATAAATTTGCAATGTTATTCTTATGAGAAAATCACGATCTGGATTTCAATGGTTAAATATATTATGACGATATTTTGTAATTACGTCGTAAAATAAATTTTATGCTTACATGTAGGTGGAACAATATTGAAATTGTAGAGATCAGTATTAACTGTGGAAATAATAAATCATTAATATTAAGAATATAGTATATTATAAGTATTAAAGTATCATTTTTGATAATATTTGTGGTTTTAGTAAAAATATTATTAATTTACCTTATTCCGCATTATTAAGCGGTCTTGAGTATCTAAGTCGTACTTTACGGCTGTGATTTTACACTTTCGCGGAACAAGCAACGGATACGCAGTAAATTGTTTGCTTATATACTGTCAGCCATTATAGAACTATAATTTTCTAAGCAATTATAATTTTAAAATATCATATATTTTCATAGAAAAATAATTATAGCAAATGCCATATCAACATTTGAAAGAAATAGATTACAGTGCCATTTAAAAACAATCAATTATAAAATATATAAAACTTGGAAATTGCTGTTTTATTTTTTTAAATTATGTTATACTGCGTGATAAATAGCAAATGAAATTTGGAAAGGTGAAATAAAAGATAAATAAAACTTTTTATATATAATTATATATATATATATATATATATATATATATATATATATATATATATATATATATATATATATATATATATATATATATATAAACAAGCAAGAGTTCATATAAATTATATTGCAATTATTTCGATATATTTGGATTTGTTTACGTTCAAATACATAAACACATTTATCTGAACATGCATACACAAATGTAAAGATATCACTATAATTATACATATTAAAAAAATATATAGCGAACAGTTGCTTCTTTTGTTATTTAAATAATTTTGGCATATTGCGTGCAGAACATAATGAATATTGTATAATAATACATAATTATTTATATAGAATATCCATATCAGTTTCTACGCAATTTTTAATCAAATGATGGTGATTCCAACTTTTTTTTTTATATTAATTACACTTTTATTATTATTATTATTATAAATTTTTATCATTTCCTGACTACGAGTATAATTTTATTTGTTGGAAATAAAGAGTATTGTAAATATAAACATGAAAAATATGATAAAAAAATGCTACTATAAAAAATATAAAATGAAATAAAAGAGATGGAGAGAGAGAGAGAGAGAGAGAGAGAGAGAGAGGCATATATGAATATGTGATTATAACGCTTTAACGCTCTTTCTTACGCAATGCCATGATGAGGTATCGGAACAGACTTCAGAATTGAGATGTATAGTATATTGATCTTCAAACTCTCATTTTGTCATCTGATTACTATGATGTAATCTTATTTATTGCGGGTATGTATAATACATATTGTTGCGTATTTATGGACTTTATTAACCAATGGCTATGTTGCTGTTCTTTTTTTTTTTTTTTTTTTTCTTCCATCTTTTTTAATTAAGGTTTTTGGTCACAGTATTAGTTGACTATTTATTAAAATAAATAAGACTTTTAAAAGACCCGTATTGTAATTTTTATATTGAATTTTGAAGACATGCACGCACAAAAATAACTACGTAATAATTATGCTAGCTCATTTTCAGCACAATTTGTTTGATACAGCAAAATGTATGCTATACTGCATAATAGCTATGTTACATAGCATAAATATTATGTTGTACAGCATATTTATTTGTGCTGTTCCAATTTAGCATTAATTATGTTATAATGACGTTAATGCAGCATAAATTACGTCATTTATTCTTTCCGTGTGATTCGAAAAAACTTAAGAAAAAAAAAATTAATTATAGAAAAATTTAATATAGACCACTTTATTTTTTTGAGTTTGAATTGCAAAACACCATTGATGCACAAGATTTGCAAAAGTGGGTTCAATGAGAAAATATAAACAAACTCACGTAGCTCAAAAATAAAAAAAATACTAACAAAGAACTAGCAGACGACTTTATGTTCCTGTCTCAATATAACGTGTTTTCTTATGAGGCAATGAAGCAGCTATAACTTGAGGTATTAGAATTATTTCTCGGAGCTGAAATTTTTACTGTAACTTACTATGAGCTTTAAAGCTTTTGTTTTTCTGGATTTAAAGTGAATTGGGTGAATATTATGATTGTGAGGTAAACTAGAATTTACATAATGTGAATCTTATGTTATCATTTCAGCGTTACATATACCTACCTATCCTATTAATTAATTAATGTTTTATTGTCAACAAAAACAGGCTTATGCTTGTCCATTTTGGATCCATATAATTAGGAATTCTATTTAATTTAATTATATTTGTTAAAGTATAGTAAAATCATATACTCTTTAACCCATATTTTCTATGTAATTAAAATATATGAATCGTATTAATTATGACATGTTTCTCTCTCACTCTCTCTCTCTCTCTTTTGCATCAAAAATTTAAATGTGCTGCTTTGTTCTGCGTATTTATGACATTTCAAGAGTTTTCTGTTAACAGTTAATACTTTTGTTGTTAAAACAAACAAACTAGAGTATAATATAAATTATTCTAACATATTATTGATAAATAAAATACAAAATTATTGGTCAAAGATATGTCAAAGCTTTATTAACATTGTAAGTCATATTTAAGAAAATAAAATATTTTAGATTTTATTTTCACGGCAACATATCAGGATGGTGATGATTATGTAGATTGATGATGTTGTTTTAGATTCATCGCAGGTTATAAATCTAGCTTGCAGTTCCGGAATAATAATAATTAAAAAAAAAAATGAAAAGGAGTTTTACGACACAATAGGCTAAACACAAAAACGTGCAATTTAATAGAAATGAATGAGATGAGGTGTGGATATGTGAACCATCCCGAGATACATCTGACTTGGCGTGGGCCACTATCAACGTACTGCCAGGACTGGCCGGAGACATGAAAAGACCTGTCAAGCCTAAGCACCTCTTATACCCGTTTAACTTACGACACAATGGCATACGCACAGGCATCAACGTGTGGTGAACACGAGAGTGACCTCCCTGTCAGTACAGTGCATACCACGGTCTCTGAAAAGACGCAAATACCTACATCGAACTATGACCGCTCGCACATCAAACCAGTACGCATACAACTGCGCCATACGGCTCAGTCAATAAATAAAACATCCAATACTCAAATGGTGCAACAAATATTGTTCTCTATTTGACAATTATTACAAAACACAATAACTTCAGCAAGAACACAATCAGTTAAAAAAAAATCAACAATATTCATGCAAATAATTTTAAAAATAAACTAAATCTAAGTGATAAAAATTGCCATAAAAAATACTGATAATAATAATATTTTTAATTATCTCTAATTATTGGTTTATGGCTTTTTATCTAAGGAAAGTATTACAAAAATATAGAAATTTTATTTACAATCAATTTATTATATAATGATAAAAAAGTCCCTTTTTTCTATATATAAGTTGAATAATATGAAAATAAATAAAGTGAGATAATTCAGTAATCAGTAAGAAAAATATTAACTTTTATTTAATTTGATTGATATTATGTATATAAACATATTAATAAAATTTACAAAAATAACAGACTAAAAAAATATAATTAGTTTTAGATTTTATAACGTTGAAGTAAGAGTTATGAGTTATGAGCAGTGTAATAATTAAACATAAGAGTAAATAATATAAATATATAAATAACAAACATAATTGTCGGTCAATGCTTTATTAAAATTGCAAATCATGCAAGATTATAAATACATTTTATTTCCCTGGTAACACGTGATCATGATGATCGTGATGATGATGATGATGATGTGTCGAATAAGTCGCAGTTAAGAGTGCGACACATGCTTCATCGACTTCGCAGATAAATCGTCGCCCTGAAAATTAATATACAATAATTCAATTGAAATACGACATGTTTTGATTGTGAACATTTTTAAATTGACAAATATTTTTATACTTTATTATTTGACAGCTTATTTTGCTTGATCGTTTTAGGCTTATCACAGCTTACTAAAACCTTAATGATGTTCGTAAACCCTGTTTTTTGTGCCCCAAACCACAAAAAAAAAAAATGACGATCACCTAATGCTTTTCATTTCTTTCATCCTACAATCACAATATACAAAAGCATATCGGAATTGCGCATTTTTTTGGAGCAAGGGTTTACGAACATTATTCTTGCACGTCACGCAGTCACCTTCTCTGTGATTTAAAAAAAAATATTATATACATAGAAGAACTGAAAAAGTTATGTTTTTCCTTATTCGTTTAAAAAGTAACATCAGTCTTTTTGAAAGACTTATTTAAAAAAAAAAAAGGATCAATGATGATAATATCATGCTGATTGGACTCATTGGTCTATAGTTAGTCAATACGCATGTAATCGGAAAATTGAACAATCAACCCTCTGGGCCTAACTACCCATTAAAACATAGACCTATAACATTATCTATATATTATTATAAAACATTCTGGTTTTATATGAAATTGATAATATTATATCTCATATATGCAAGTAGGGGAAAATGTGATAATACAATCAATATATTACTGAAAGTGGATAATTCAATCACTATACAATACATATAACTTTACGAGTTTGAAATAAATATAGTGTAATTAATAATTAATTGGACTTGTTACCAGATACATTTTTTTTAACGGTATAATTTTATGAAATGCTTTATGTGTTCAGAATTTGTAATGGTTTATAAAGCATTATTTAAAAAAAAAAAAAATTGTAAATGTTTAACATAATAACGATATTTGATTATTAGAAGCTCATATACTGTATAGTTTACAATTATGAGGAAAATAAAAATGAATTCTTGTGTGAATCAAGATACATATATATATGAATAGTAAATATATTTTTATTACTTGGTGCAACCGGTCCACAACCAGCAGTACTAAGATGAATGTTTCCAGCGGTGAGTAGTTGAGAATACACCGCACAATTCCCTGCACCAGGCTGCGCTGGGTGCCAATCGATTAAACTGGCGGTCGAGTCTCCAAAGTAAGTCCACATATTATTCGTATTTCCTAGGTCACTTAATCCTGTCCAGAATGTATCTGATGGTGTAGGTGCATTGGTTACCTGGGAATCTGAAGAAGTTAAATATACAGTAAACGGGTTACATTTCTGGTACTCGATCTAAATTTAGATTTGCAAAGTAATGAGAAGAAAAAACGTGGTTGCTTTGAAAAAAATGCATTGGTTGGCCTTATATATTATTATTCCTTTGCTTAGAACTGAGGAAAATGAGTTGTTGTTGAGATTGAGACATGTAACTTTGTTATACCATTTATACTATATCTTCTCAGTTCTCAACGAAGAAAGAAACAAAGAAATAAATAAACGTGGTAAATAGGTATTGACGTCATCAAATATCTCAGCTGAGGAATTTAAAGCTCAATATTTGTGTGTATATAGTTTGCAGAACCAATTCTTGTGTACATACACTACTTGGCTTGAATTATATGTTAGTATAATAGGCCAAGAGAAAAAAATTAATCCTTTTTTGATCCGAATTTTTAATCCTTTTTATACCTTGAGTTACATCCTTTTTTGTCCTATTTGTAGCAAAATGGTACGTTAAAGGATATAAATACGGGAGTAAAAAGGTGCAAAAATTTGAAACTGATTTTTTTTAAATTCGTTCACCCATCCAAGAATTGCGCACGCTCGACGTTGCTTAACCTCCGAAATCATATGCAAGTTCCCTGGGTAATTCTGCCATCAAGGTGAATCACAATAGTTAAGATTTGGAAGATATATTTAAATTTCCATATATTTTTAATCCATTTGTAACCCTTATTACGTCCTTTTTACTCCCTTTTACGCCCAGTTTAGTAAAATTATTGTTCTCGTCCAATTTTTCCCTTCTTTGGCCTTTCATTCACATAAATAATTTCTGAACAGGGTCAAACAAGGATAATATTATTGGACGAATTTTTAGCATGGTTCAAAAAGGATGAAAAAGGGAAGAAAGGTAAAAAAAGGATTAGAAAAGGACGTACTTCGAATCTAAGAATTTTTAAAGTAAATACCACATGCAAGAAGTAAAAGGGCTGAAAACTGTGAACAGAAGAGTGCGATGTTGTCTGATTTGTGATTACAACATTTTAAAGACCTTAAACTTACATTGACATATCTTTACTCCATTAGAATATCATTTTTTTTTTAAATATTATATATATTCATTAATATATAAGTATCATATTATATTAATTTTAATTTATTTTTACTTTTATTACTTAAATTAAAAATGTTTTGATGACTGTAAATAATATGTTTCAGTAATATTGTTCTATGTTCTATTATTTAAATGTTTATATAATAATAATATATAAAATAATAATCTTTTATTAAGGCGCATACAGGACTATTTCAGCCATATTACATGAACCTTGGCCATAAATTGAGCCAATAAATTACAATAAAAAGACAAAACATTACAATATGCAACAAAATTAAACCTATATTATATATATATATATATATATATATATATATATATATATATATATATATATATATATATATATTCCTAGATATAGTTTATTTCTAATATTCTAACTGTAATATATAAATTAAAGCCGTACGCGTATTCATTATAATGATAAGTACGTACTTTATTGTTAAGAATCTACGTATTAAGTTTGACGTGATCATGCATTTATGCCACTGATTGTAACAAAAATAAATAAATAAAAAAATTAAATTTGAATTGTTTAGGAATGATTTATTATTTCAATTTGTTATATTAGATTTTAAAGATGGATAATATTATGTTCCAACCACGGATATATAAACACGCTGGTGAGCTTTTGTATTATTGCCCTATCTTTAAAACGTTCCCTCAATGATGTTGTTCCAATTTTCGCCGCAACAATCAACATGTAAAATGTAAGTGGCGCTGCGATCTGGGGGAAAATTTCAAATTTTCCCCCAGATCGCAGTGCCACTTTTATATGTAATTTTGTACTCTTGCATTATTGTTGCGGCGAAAATTTGAATTACATCATTAAGGGAACGTTTTTTCAACAATAGCTTCCAATCCTGTTTCTGTAAATGAAAAGGTCCGCAGGTATTCAGAGAACTAGAATATCTAAGCTGTTATAAATATTACTTTACTTTCACTCCAATGTTCAGCTCCTATTGTACAGTCTTATTCATAAAAAATTTAATTCAATTGGCTTATAGCCATTCAATGCAACCAGATGGAGATTTCAGTTGATGCAAAACTTCATTTAAATATGTTATTTCCATATGCAAATAGAATTCAATGTTTTATGAAAGAAAGTGTGCATGATATCTCGTTGATTTTGACATTACAAACTTTACAAACTATATGTAAATGTTTATGACATGTTTATACAATAAAAAGTAAAAAAAATATTATATATATATATATATATATATATATATATATATATATATATATATATATATATATATAGTTAATATAAAAAATTGTAAAATATTTTAACTACGTAAAAATAAGTAACATTATTTTATTTTGTCCGTCAAATATGACATTTTTATCAGCATCGCTAATTACGTGAAGAAATACGATACAAAGCTGTCAAGTACATCACTTAAAAAAAATCAAAGACTAATTATTTATTACTGAGATTTCTAAGAGCAGAAACCTTTCGAAATTTTACATCAATATTTACTGTCATATTGCATATTTACATTATGATAACGATAATCTTATTATTAATTTTTTAAGTCACACTGCGGTGATTGCAATATAAACTTCAAATTTATCGAAATGGTGGACGTTTACAATATTTAACAAAATCAATTATGGAACCGTAACTATGTGGAATTAAAAATTACAATTATTCATGAAAAACGATATATAAAATGGATTAACATCGTGGTGATCTTTCTGACGTATTTTAAATATTTGTGTTTGTCTTAGCGTAAACATTTTGTCTTACTTGTTAGTTTTAAATAAATTGCACGCACACACACACATATATACAGAGTGTCCCAAAAGTACTGAAAGAAACTAAAATTGAATATCTCCGTGAATTTTTGGGTTATTTGGATGAAACCACCACCCACCGATAGGAAAAATGTGCAACATTTTTGCCATGCCTATATAATTAGCAACCCCTATATTTTTCACCCCTTTAGGGGGTGAAAACCAAAAATTCGGTTTTCAATATATCCTTTTCAATGTTATTTCTCAAAAAATAAAGTTTTAAAAAAAATTCTTTCTGTTGGCTTTTGAAAGTCACTTAGCCCCCCCTAGTAAAAAAATGCAAAAATTAATTTTGAAAAACCACCCCTTTAGAAATTAGGGGGTAAAAACGATTTTTGACTTTCCAAAAATCACGAAAGTGCAAAGTGTACCAAAAAGAAATTTTAAATGCTGTATTCTACGAAAATTTATTGCCTGCACCTTCTTTATTAGGTTTCTAGCGTTTTAGCCCTATCCAACTCCCTGGGGGGTGTGGGGGGTGGGGTTTTCCACCCCATTATGATTACAAAAACTTAAGCAAAAGTTGTCGTGTAAGATATCGTTCTAGACTAATTCAACCCCGCTGACCTCAAATCCGTTGTCAGATTTTCGATAGGTGCCACCCCTGACGCATTAGGGGTAGTTTTTGAACCCCAAAAGAGGGAAATTATTGGAAAATAAAGTCAATTTAAATTTCAATAAAAAACATTAATTTCGATTTTCTTTTTGCATATTACAGTAGCTGGATATGTTTTAACATGGACCCTATGCATATCCGGTCTAAATTACCTTAATGGGGGTGGCTAAGGTTCCATTTTCACCCTCTTTTGGATTTTTTAAAATTCTGTGATTGGTGTCGAGTTGGGTATTGCTCTAGACTAAATCGACCCCGCTGAACCTAAATCCGTTGTCAGATTTTTGATAAGTGCCACCCCTGACGCGCTAGGGGTGGTTTTTTATCCCTAAAAGAGGGAAAAATTTGGAAAATACAATCAATTTAAATTTCAATAAAAAATATTAATTTCGATTTTCTTTTTGCATATTACAGTATCTGGTTATGTTTTAACACGGACCCTATGCATATCCGGTCTAAATTACCTTAATGGGGGTGGCTAGGGTGTCATTTTCACCCCCTTTTTGACTTTTAAAAATTCTATGATTGGTGTCGAGTAAGGTATTGCTCTAGACTAAATCGACCCCGCTGAACCCAAATCCGTTGTCAGATTTTTGATAAGTGCCACCGCTGACGCGCTAGGGGTGGTTTTTTATCCCCAAAAGAGGGAAAATTTAAGAAAATTAAGCAAATTTAAATATCAATAAAACACATTATTGTCGATTTTCTTTTTGCATAGTACAGTGCCTGGTATGGTTTTAACACGGACCCTATGCATTTCCGGTCTTAATTACCTTAATAGGGGTGGCAAGGGTGCAGTTTTCACCCCCATTATGATTATTTAAAATTACATGATTCATGTCGAGTGAGGTATTGCTCTAGGCTAAATCGACCACGCTGATCTCAAATCCGTTGTCAGAATTTCAATAAGTGCCACCCCTAAGCCACTAAGGGTGGTTTTTTATCCCTGGAATGGGGCATTTTTGAATAAGTTAGGTAGTAACAAAACACACTTAAACAAAATATAGGAAATATCCAATGAATGTTTTCTTGTGCCTGGACATCTTTTAACACGTGTTGTAGGCATTTCCGGTCTAAATCTCTAAATAGGGGTTGTTTAGATTTAAGTTTCACCCCTAATACAAAATTTTAAAATATTGCGATTGGTGTCAAGTTAGGTATCGTTCTGGGGTAAATCGACCCCACTGAGTCCAAATCTGTTGTCAAAAATTTGTTTACTTCAACCCTTAAGTCGTTAGGAGTTGATTTTTAAATGATTTAAATTTTTTTATTGCTCTATTATCAATTTTTTTTATATATCATTTAAAAATCAACCCCTAACGACTTAAGGGTTGAAGTAAACAAATTTTTGACAACAGATTTGGACTCAGTGGGGTCGATTTACCCAAGAACGATACCTAACTTGACACCAATCGCAATATTTTAAAATTTTGTATTAGGGGTGAAACTTAAATCTAAACAACCCCTATTTAGAGATTTAGACCGGAAATGCCTACAACACGTGTTAAAAGATGTCCAGGCACAAGAAAACATTCATTGGATATTTCCTATATTTTGTCTAAGTGTGTTTTGTTACTACCTAACTTATTCAAAAATGCCCCATTCCAGGGATAAAAAACCACCCTTAGTGGCTTAGGGGTGGCACTTATTGAAATTCTGACAACGGATTTGAGATCAGCGTGGTCGATTTAGCCTAGAGCAATACCTCACTCGACATGAATCATGTAATTTTAAATAATCATAATGGGGGTGAAAACTGCACCCTTGCCACCCCTATTAAGGTAATTAAGACCGGAAATGCATAGGGTCCGTGTTAAAACCATACCAGGCACTGTACTATGCAAAAAGAAAATCGACAATAATGTGTTTTATTGATATTTAAATTTGCTTAATTTTCTTAAATTTTCCCTCTTTTGGGGATAAAAAACCACCCCTAGCGCGTCAGGGGTGGCACTTATCAAAAATCTGACAACGGATTTGGGTTCAGCGGGGTCGATTTAGTCTAGAGCAATACCTTACTCGACACCAATCATAGAATTTTTAAAAGTCAAAAAGGGGGTGAAAATGACACCCTAGCCACCCCCATTAAGGTAATTTAGACCGGATATGCATAGGGTCCGTGTTAAAACATAACCAGATACTGTAATATGCAAAAAGAAAATCGAAATTAATATTTTTTATTGAAATTTAAATTGATTGTATTTTCCAAATTTTTCCCTCTTTTAGGGATAAAAAACCACCCCTAGCGCGTCAGGGGTGGCACTTATCAAAAATCTGACAACGGATTTAGGTTCAGCGGGGTCGATTTAGTCTAGAGCAATACCCAACTCGACACCAATCACAGAATTTTAAAAAATCCAAAAGGGGGTGAAAATGGAACCCTAGCCACCCCCATTAAGGTAATTTAGACCGGATATGCATAGGGTCCATGTTAAAACATATCCAGCTACTGTAATATGCAAAAAGAAAATCGAAATTAATGTTTTTTATTGAAATTTAAATTGACTTTATTTTCCAATAATTTCCCTCTTTTGGGGTTCAAAAACTACCCCTAATGCGTCAGGGGTGGCACCTATCGAAAATCTGACAACGGATTTGAGGTCAGCGGGGTTGAATTAGTCTAGAACGATATCTTACACGACAACTTTTGCTTAAGTTTTTGTAATCATAATGGGGTGGAAAACCCCACCCCCCACACCCCCCAGGGAGTTGGATAGGGCTAAAACGCTAGAAACCTAATAAAGAAGGACCAGGCAATAAATTTTCGTAGAATACAGCATTTAAAATTTCTTTTTGGTACACTTTGCACTTTCGTGATTTTTGGAAAGTCAAAAATCGTTTTTACCCCCTAATTTCTAAAGGGGTGGTTTTTCAAAATTAATTTTTGCATTTTTTTACTAGGGGGGGCTAAGTGACTTTCAAAAGCCAACAGAAAGAATTTTTTTTAAAACTTTATTTTTTGAGAAATAACATTGAAAAGGATATATTGAAAACCGAATTTTTGGTTTTCACCCCCTAAAGGGGTGAAAAATATAGGGGTTGCTAATTATATAGGCATGGCAAAAATGTTGCACATTTTTCCTATCGGTGGGTGGTGGTTTCATCCAAATAACCCAAAAATTCACGGAGATATTCAATTTTAGTTTCTTTCAGTACTTTTGGGACACTCTGTATACACACACATACATATAATAAGTAAAGAGAATTAATGGCATAACATAACAATAATTATACATTACATACTTATTAAAATTTGTCTGATCATGTTTTGCAAGATTGTATTTTCCGCGACATCATTCACTGACACCAAAGTCATCCCCTTGCTCGAGCACCAGTCAGTTGCTTCTCTCCACGTTTTCTGAAATTTTACCCATTGATTAAATAGCCTTGCAATAGCACATTTTATTATTATTATTGATTGTGTTTTGTTGTTTGCGTAAAGTATATATATACAAATATAATCCAGGGGATTTTTAAGAGAAATTTAGAACTGCCCAAATCCTGACTAACCGGGGAGAGAAAGGGGGGTTAAAAATTCATTTAAAATTATCTTTTAGGAGAATGCTGATTAAGAAAAGTTGTGACATAAACTGAAAATGTACTCCCAATAAAACATAACTGTTGTAACATAACAATGAAATTTAATGCATAATAACGTATTACGCTTTCTCTCTTTGCCATTTGTGTATTCAAATATTAATAAGGTTATTACTGGCTTTTTTAACACATTAAAAGGTATTTATTATCACCCATTCAATTGTCTGTTTTTTCAAAAAAAAAAAAAAAAAATTGAACGATAGTTCTACAAGCCTAAAAGTACACAACATATTAATGACAGCGCACTTTTTTCTTCCCTGCCTGTGATTTGGGTGAGGTACTCACCATTCTATATTATGGGCAAAGGAAAATTAAATGCAATTTATTTTCAAGAAGATGATATTATTAGGACGAATGAGAATGAGTTATTAAAGACTTTTACCAACTGTGATGTAGAATTTTCAAAGTAGTACATTCTTGGTTCAACCAAGTTGTTTGTAGAAGTTGGAAGGACTGCAGTCAGGAGTCGTGGGTCAACTGAAATTGTTTTAAGCATTGAAAAAGTAAGAAAAATAAATATAATATATTTAAAAATAAAAACATATAATTTCTATGGAAACATAACTATATGTTTTTTATCTATCCGTTTATATTTTTACCTCCTTTGAAGTAAAAATAAGTTTATTTATTTGCTTACAATTCAAAATGAACCTTCATATCCGATTCATTTTAGTTCCGCAAGTCTACAAAATTTTGAGTATAGACTGAGTTACAGATACTTATAAATTAAATTAATGATTAACAAAAAATTGTATTAAATATCAAATAATTTATAGTAAAACAAGTCCTTCTAAATGTATTTTTCAATGATCATATATTTCATACTTACTTTTTGTACATTTTGAAAAGGCGCTTTTCACCTAAAAATTGTTTTTAATTTTTATTGAGGTTTGGAAACATAAATTTTCCATTCATAAGGTGTGCACAATTGTAAAAAAAAAAAAAAAAAAAAAAAAAAAAAAAAAAAAAAAGTGTTTTTAAATTTGAAATAATGGATATAAGATCTTGCCAAATATCACTATAGGATCAAAAAATATGATCAATGAACAAATCTTTAACTTTTTATTTTAAAATTGAAAGTAACACGTCCGATACTTTGTTGAATACTTTAATGCACACTAAAAGTTAAAATATCAGTTGAAGAAATTTTGGAGTACATCATATATACGCTATTATAGTGGATTTATTATACAGTTGCATCATTTTATAAAACTCCTTCTAATGTCTTTTGCAGTATAAAATTTCAACTTAATTTAATCCAAAAATAAATAAATATTATATTATAATGTTGAAAAAACTTCAGAGCTAAAGTGACATATCGTATTTGCCTCTTATGCTAAAGCTATGTCTTTAAGCATAGTTTAAGCATAGCAATGAAATTGAATTTAAGTTAATTAAAGTCAACAAGAAAAGAAAGCTACAAATCTGCATAATAATAATAACAAATAGCATTCAGTTGCTAATACCACTTCTATTACTACTACTATATAGAGTATGCATATCAGAAGGAGATTGACGACCATGGCATGGACAATATAGCATTGGCAAGGTAATCATTGATTGTAGCAAAGATTATTTTCTACCGTAAGCCTTTTTGCTAATAGTTATATGTGTTCGGCCTAGTATACGGCTTACAATATTTAATTGAGGTTTTTTAATATTCCAAGAGCTCTGCAACACGTTGTTAATTCAACAGTACATTTAGGACGTGAACGTGAGCGCCAATTAAAGTAACAATTAAGGTGAAACAAGTACGCAAACTTGATTCAAAATGCGTGGTTGCGTTGTGCCAAAATTGTCAGTATTGTTAAATGTGTTGAAATTTTAAAATATGAATAAAATTTATATTTTCTCCCCATACGTAAAAAAGGTCAAAATTTTGAGGAATTGAAATTTTTGGCGTACCCGTGAATGACGACAAAGTCCCGCCCTCCCCCACTTTTTTTTTTCGTTTACTATGGCGGAATTATTTACGTCTAAAATACATTTGAGTTTTTTTTTATTGTTTTATTCTTCATAATGAATAATGATGATGTGCCATTTAAGGTAGTTTACAGCTTCTGAAGCAAAGCCAGTATAATTGGAATTTTAGAAACATTAATATATCAGTGTAAAAGTCCTATTCCGGATCGAATAAAGTAGGTATTAGGTAGGTGAAATGACTTTTGCTCAGTGATGATTGTAATAACCCACCAAATTTCACTGATCAAGAGTGACTATAAACTATAATAGCAGATGACGTAACATTACTGACTAGATGATGTGGAGGTATCGCAGTAGAAAAAATAGCATAGTGACCATATACAGCAACTGACTTGGTGGTATAGTATACTCGATAACTATTACAGTAACATTCCACTTTACAATTATCTTACAACTTATTCATCTTGGTAATTTGAATAATCAATAATATAGTAATATTGTCTAACTTATATATTATTAACGTTAAAGTCTAAAATAAACTTTAAAATATATTTACAATTAAAGCCCTTATACACTTATTTTTTTATCATTTAGAATACTAGATTGATAATTACCATACCTTAAAAAAAAAAAAAAAAAAAAAAAAAAAAAAAAAAAAAAACATGTTGATTTTGTATTTATTTGTATTTATTTTCATTTTGACAGTTGAAATAAAACTTATCTGACGTCACAATGTACCGGTGACTGTCATTGGCTGATTTATCACGTGACCAGACCCAGTGACTGTGATTCGCTGATGAGTCAGCCAATCACAGTCACCCGTCAAGTCATAGTCAGGAATTTAATTTTTTTTATTTGTATAGTGCAATTTTTTCTCTGTCAATTTGTGTTACTGTATATTGTTACTATTTGAGTAATTTTTAATAACACAATCTTTTCTTAATAATAGTTTTCTTATAGGTAATAAATTTTAAATATCTTACGAGTCTCTGTGAATAATTAGTAAAAATATTATAAAATTATATGTTGTGCGGGCTTCCCTCGACAGAGATAAAAAACATAATAAATATATATTAATTATGCAAATTTGATTTCAGCAGCAATGAAAAGTAGCAATTATTATAAATATGCAATAAAACGTAATTTATTGTAATGTATAGTACAGAATAGTTATTTATTATATTTAAATATAGCAATATTTATAAGTGCAATATGCCACAATAATTATTTTCAATGCTTCAATAATTACATCGTCAATTTTTTCTGTCTTGAGCTTTAGTACCATTATTCTTTTAAACTCATGTCTTATTAGTACGTTCGATATAATTTTACAAACTGACTTACCCAATTCATATTGATGCCCGGGTTTGAATTTTCTGTGTCATGATGTTGATGTAGTAAAGTACCAGAAAATAAAGACCCTAGTAAAGATGGTTGATAATTTGTTGTCCCAGAAATGCCAGTTGGTACAGCAAAGGTAGGAGCTAATGGAGCTGCCTCCGGGTAAATGTTTGGGGCTGGTACTAAGTTGTTATTACTTGGGTAAGAGGGACGGTTAAATAAGATGTCTGATATAAGTCCACGAGGGCCACCTTCATTCTGCGGGAAAAACAATCAGATTTATATATATATATATATATATATATATATATATACATATCATGACGCTTGGTCTCTTTCGGAGTAAGCCAACAATATAGATGTTTTTAGCCTGACCTAGTGATAGACCTCCACAACCTCCTACCTTATTGACATTTTCATTTAATATCCTGACAGATTTATATAAAGTCTTAAAAATTAGGTATACTATATGTACATATATTGCATAGTAATAAGAGAACTGTTATATATATATATATATATATATATATATATATATATATATATATATATATATATATATATATATATATATAATTTTTAAGTGATACGTATAGAAATTAGATTTTTAGGAAAAAATGCCTACTGCGTCTGCAGAAATGTTACTACAGAAAAAAGTAGTACTAATATCAGGTAATAAATATTACTGTAAATTACAAAATACAAATTATATTAACGTGGAATAGAGGTATTGAATTGATTTACAATAAGTTCAATCTCGGCAAGAATTGCTTTATTGTAGTATATTTTACCTGTTTTAGGTAGTATTGTTGTATATTATTACCTGTTTGAGACTAATATTTACTTGCTAGAATTTACAGGATTTTTTTTTGTGCCTACTTTTAGTATAGTAATTTTTTTCTAAAGTAAGAAATTTGCAAGCGTAACTTTTTTTTATTTTTCTTTTACCTAAAATCTAGTCTCTCTAGATACAAGAAAGGATAAGGCAACTCCATTTTATGTACACAAAATTTAGGAGGTTATACTGTCATACAAGCAAATTTTTTAATATAAAATTTATGTAATTTCACATATAGTCAGATATTATTTCCAAAATTTTAAAAATTATATATTTACAATTTATAATTTATTTTATAATTTATTTCTGAAATTTTTTACCGCAGATTCATTGCTATTACCATTTAAATAATATATAAATATATAATACATCCTTTGCCCCTCCTACTTTTGGATCCTATGAGCGTTGGAGACTATAATCAATGGATTGAAGAATACGACCTCTATATTATATATATATATATGTATATATATATATATATATATATATATATATATATATATATATATATATATATATATATATATATATATATATATATATATATATATATATATATATATATATATATATATATATATATATATATATATTATATATATATATATATATAACATTATGTAGATACGAACTTTATAAATTTCAACCTTTACATCTCTTATAATTTATTATTATATCTTTTACATGCTTCATGGAGTTCCAGCACAAATTTATTAAGCTCCAACAAAATACTAAACGATTCTCCATATTGATAATATTTCGAAAATCAAGTAAGATTTAATCGGATCTTACCTCTGAATTTTTCTCCAAACCGTCTGGAGTTTCATTCAAAAGTTCAATGTTTTTGATATCTTGGGTTTCACTTTCATCCGCAACACTTATCTGCAAAATATTTAAAAAGCGACAGCTATAGCAATTGAAATTGGTTGTTTTTAAATGTCAACAAACGTGTTTTTAAATAAACAACTGTTTTACCATTACTGATATTTGTGAAAATTGTAGTGATCATTACAATATTTTTATACGACAAGCATTAATTGTCATCATAACATTTGCCACATTAAAAAAAAAAAATTAAAAAGTCATATACGTACTTCGAAATATAATCGCATATTTCCAATACCGTAGATCTCTAAAACTATTTTGCTATTTCTATAAAAATTACAAATATACAAATATATTTGTTGAACATGGTTTACATAATCATATACGATTAATTATAATTAATCAATTTGGGAAAGAATCATAATAATGTTTAAAATAAATTACATAATAGAATATCAATTGACAATAGTTATATCAAAATCATAGAGGAAATTTAAAACAAATACATAAAAAGTACGATTACTACCTAAATTCTGACAACTACAGAACACAAAAAAAAAATGTATTGTAGACTACATAATTTTAGCTAGAGATTGACTACAAACACAAGTGATTGCAAAATATTAACAAGATGAATATAATCTCATATGATTATAAAAAAGGTAGAGGAATGAAATTAACTCAAACAAATTGTGCGATAAACTTTGAAAAATCTCGTTAAATTTAGCTGGTTAAATTTAGTTGATTTTAATTAGTGTCATCACTTCTCTACAATTATAGTATTATATTATAAAGACACAATTATATAGACAGCTTCACCTATTGAGGAAATTTCTATGGAAAGGGATAATAATTTTCCATTCTACAATAATTTTGGACTGGAAATGAGCTTGCAAGTTTTATAGTAGTTTATTTTAATTTACTCACTTTAAAAGAGGTTTGGAGTTAAAAGATTCTGAGTATAAATGTAATTTTCATTTGGAATTTAACATGATTTAATGCTTCTGAAGTAAGCAATTTAAAAACTTCAATATAAAATAATAATTGGTAAAAGTCCTGCTTAACCATGCACAGAATTCAAATTAATAAGAAGAACGAGAAGAAAGGTAAATAAAACTTAAAAAAGGAAAAAAAATACACATATTCTATCATTACTGTATGTACGTACACACGATTGTGATATGATAATATATTTTACCATTCAAAAACTCGTGATAAATTTGCAATGTTATTTTTATGAGAAAATCATAATCTGTATTTATTAAATGAATAGACCAGAGAACATAAGAATTTATATTACAAAACACTTGATGGGATTTACATAAATAACATTAGTTTGTCTCAAAACCCAACAGTAACCCCGTAGCATGCAGTGATCCGTATCCGTATATTCGATTTATGCAACCCGCACAACATTTTCATACTAATTTTTGCATGTTTCTAACGTCATAAACATGAATTTTCAATCAAATTGTATACTTTACAGTATTTTCACGCTCTATCGTGGGGTTACATTAACATTCTGGTAAAAATTGTCATCAGTTTTGAAGATCCCATTTTGTGTTTATTCATTAAAAAGCACTTGTTTTATGTGGTCTATGACTTTAAGTGGTTAAATATCTAGTTAAATATATTAAGGAACATTTTAGTTTGCATTATCACTCATTTCCAATGACAGCTCTGTTTTTGGTTAAATAAACGATTGTTTATAAATATCAAACATCCTTAGGTGGTATGGACTTTGTATTATGACAATAGTAAAATAAATTTTATGCTCACATGTAGTTGGAACAAAAATAAAATTGTAGAGATCAGTATTATCTGTGGAAATAAAAGTAAATAAATAACATTATGAATATGGTATATTAGTATTGTATCATTTTAGATAAATATGTGGTTTTAATAAACAAAAATATTAATTTACCTTATCCATTATTAAGTGCTCTTGAGTATATAAGACGTATTTTACAGCTGTGATTTTATACTTTCACGGAACAAGCAACGGATACGGAATAAAATTGTTCACTTATATACTGTCAGCTATTATAGAACAATAATTTTCTAAGCACTTATAATTTAAAAATAGTACTATATTATATTTTCAAAGAAAAATAATCATGACAAATTTCATATCGACATTTTATGACTTTGCGATATTTAAAAACAATCAATTATAAAATATATAAAACTTAGAAATTTCTTTTTTTTAATTATGTTATATACATATTGTGTGATAAATAGTAAATGAATTTTAGAAAGGGTGAAACAAAATATAAATTTACCTTTATATATGTATGAACATACACAAATGTAAAGATATCGTCCTATAATTATACAATATCAAAATTTGGCGAACATTTGCTAGTTTCGTTATTTATGTCAATTATTTTTGCACATTGCGTGCAGAACATAATATATAATTATTATTTTTTTAGAAGGCATCGCTACGCAATTTTCAATCAAATGATGGTACTTCCTCCCCTTTTTTTATATAAATGATTCTTTTTATTCTTATTAATTTTTATCATTTCCTGACTACAAATGTATTATTTTATTTGTTGGAAATCAATAAGAATATAAATGTAAACATGAACAATATGAAAAAAAAAAAATACAACTTATAAATAAAGAAAATAAAGAAAAATGTTTTTTTGTTTTAACATGATGATTAGAGACCAGATTGTTTTGGTGAAATTGCGATTACGCCTGCAAGTGTGATAGTTAGGCTTTTTGCTTCACACTCTACTGTGTGTTTATAAAAAAATTAGTACCTCACTGTTAAAAGCTTAGAAATAATATTTATGTAAACTCACAGTAGATTGTGATGCAGGTAGATAACTTACTAGTTTTGCAGGTGCAGCCGCCATTGTCACCAAAAAATCTATTCTATAATGATGATGTTATAAGTAAATCATACAACAGAATATTGTATTTAATCTATTTTGTTTTGAATTTACAGTTCAAGCGTACCTTATTCCTCATGTTTTAGACTTTGTAACACAAAATATGATTCGGTACAGTCCTTGCATTTCGTTATGTATGTTCTGTTATTTCGGTGCTTTCTTTATTAAATGAAAATTTAGATCGTTTATAATTTAATCATATAAGATCTAATAATTATTAATCTGCTGTCTGCTGTGACACAAAATATATAAAAGTGTTACATATAGTGGAACATTTTTTTATATATATAATTTTAAATATACACAGTCTCATGGCCTTAACTATTATTATATGGTACTTATTTTTACTACATTGTTTGCTATTCATTGCATTGTTTATATATCTCAATCAAAACATAATCGTATGTGACAATGATAATGATTAGGGACCGAATCTCCAGTTTGTTCAGTGTTTGAAATATGCGTGCTAGTTCACATCAGCACAACAGAGTTCAGATGTCCACGAATCATGAAGTTTAATTCATTTAATTGCCAAAAATGCAAAAAAGTTTGGATTGAAAAAAACTGTTTTTGAAATTTATAAACTGGTTCAGTTATTTTAAGTTTTTGTCAGTTTTTACAATTTTTTCTCAGTTTTTGGAAACTGAACATAAACTTTTACCGTACAAAAACTTAAAACGGCTTGTTTAAAAGAAAAAAAAAAAAAGAAAAAAAAAAAAAAAAAAGAAAAGAAAAAAGAAAAAAGGGGGGGGGGGATATTTTGAAATAATTATTTTTCATGCATATCTCAAAACTATCTGAATGCAACTGAACACCATTAAAAAATGGTTAAAAAGAAGATCAAAATTAAAAGAACAGCTCTCATTGATATTTGCTGGTATAGTGTATCACATATAATTTAACCTTTTTTTTTTTTTTTTTTTTTTTATAAAAAATAGATATTTTATTCTTCTTTATATATTGATAAATTTTTATTTGTAATTTAAAAATTATCAAAACTGAATTTCACTTTTTTTGTATAATTGAACTGAAAGTGAACTGATTTTGCTGTTTTTGCAAACTGTTTTTGAAACAAAAAATTATTTGTTTCATCTGCAGACTCCAGACCAAATACATCGTCTAAAATGCAGTCAAATTTTGATGCTCTGGACATGAATTTAGCACCTCGGAGTCTCATGAGTGCTCCCTACGCGTTTGTGCTATTTTGAATGCGACGGAAGCTAACATGTAATAAATATGCATAATATATAATTATATATATATATATATATATATATATATATATATATATATAGATATATATATATATATATATATATATATATATCTATATATATCTATATATATATATATATATATATATATATATATATATATATATATATATATATATATATATATAATTATATATATATATATATATATATATATATATATATATATATATATATATAGAGAGAGAGAGAGAGAGAGAGAGAGAGAGAGAGAGAGAGAGAGAGGAGATATTTGAAAACACACCACAAATGTGAAGATATCGCTATAACTAAACAATATAAAAATATGACAAACACTTGCTGCTTGTGTTGTTATTTAAATATTTCTTGTATATTGCGTGCAGAACATTGTATAATAATACATAATTATTTATACAGAACTTCATGTTAGTCACTATGAAATTTTTGATCAACCGATGGTAATTCTACCTTTTTTCCATTATTCTTTATTATGTCGTTCTCTTCTTTCTTCTTTTGTAACAACAACACCGAAATCCTACTTGATTCAAGATGAAGGGGCGAGTAATCTAGTACTAAAACTAATTTATAGAAATTGCAGGTGGTAAAACAAGGTATCTCAAACTATAAGCACTTTGTACATGATGCTAGCTGTGCCAAGAACTGCAGCTCTTTGCATGACTCGCACTGAACAAGCACCACAACAGGGACAATGTCAACACATTAGCCGATAAGTGTTCTTTAGCTTAATGGAAAGCGGCTGGTACTTCCTCTTCTTCTCAACAACTGTAGTAAAAACATGATTGTCCAAAGGATCAACAACATCATTAAGAATCACTGCCTGAGCTTGCCTGTTCTGAAATAATAACGGAGAGTCCCACCGTAACTTGACTAGCAGTACGTGCTCAGGCATGCAATTGTACGTTATATGAAACCTCCTGCTCCACCAGACCAAATATCTTGGCCAGCACTTGGTGCAACACTTTAGCCACTAAATTGTACCGTTCCAAGTACTCCTTGAGCGCAAGCACAGGGCATCCACCTGTGATATGCTGGATCAACTCACTCTTAGCCTTGCAAAGATGGCAACGATCATCCATTCTCTTTGAGAATATATCGCTCAGAATTATTTGTTTGCACCACCTGGTCATGAATGGCAAATATGTAATAATAATAATATTATTATTGCAACTATCTTTTTGAATACTTGAATACTTTTTATGCCCCCTATAAGCTGCACATCTCCTTTAGGTTCTTGGACCTCACCCTTCTTTGTATGCACTACAGCAAACTTGTACAAACCATATTCCATACATATGGCATCGCACTGAAGCTTTTTACATGCTCAAAGATATTCTGCAGCATTGTAGGGTTTATGCATACATCTTAAGGTCATCCATGTAAAAAAAAAAAAAAAAAAATGCGAGATCACTATTCTGGGTTTCCTCTGAATCTGAGAGACAAATCCAGAGACCCTAAGCTATCTGCCCGAAAGGGGATTGAGTTCCATGCAGAATTAAAGCGAGCTCAGACTTCATCCCTGAAATATCCTTCTAATGGTAAGTCCCTCCGTTGGAACGCTGTTTGCCTCTCATCCCACATGAATAGAAGTTCTCTAATTATTTTTGTACTTTTATGATTTTTAAAATTATTATAAATGATCATCATTTACGGACTAAGCATAATTTTATCGGTTTGAAATAAAGAGAAATCAAAGGGGTAACGTGAACAATATGAAATTACAACAATAAAACAGGTAAATTGAGAGAATGAAAGAGTAAGAGATCGGCATGACTGATGTATAGTTAAAAAAACTAAGAACGTAATAATTTCCTTCGCAATTAATGCCATGATCCAAGTATCGAGACAGGCTTGCAGTCTTGTAGTCGAAAGAATTGGAATATTATATGGTCAATTGATAACATAAAAATATTATAATAATTTTTTTATATGTATCACTGCACCCCTCCCTCCAAATGTACTAGTTTTAGGCTTTATGACTAGAGCTATCTAGCAGTTCATATTGTTTCAAGTAAATAATAATATATTGTAATATATAGATAAATAAAATACATAACTATCGGTCAAAGCGTCAAGCTTTATTCAAATTGCAAATCATACAAGAAGATTAAAACGTTTTATTTCCCTGGTAACACGTGTGCATGATGATCGTGATGATGGTGATGATGATGTGTCGGATAAGTCGCAGTTAGGAGTGCGACACATGCTTCATCAACTTCGCAGATAAATCGACGCCCTAAAAAAAAAACAGTAATTTAATTGAAATACAACAATTTTAGACTATATGAACTTTAAATTGTCAAATATATTTTATACTATCAATTAGCAGCTTATTTACTAAGATATTCTATGGCAAACACAGCACTCACACTCAGGCACCTTATCTTAGATGGTCTAGAAATATTTATCATAGAGATAAAAGAAATTTTGTTTTAAAATTAATGTTATAAAAAATATAAGTCTGTTGAATGTTAGTATTTTTTCATAACACCTAAAAAAGGACTCAATTTCTGTTTTATTATTATTATTTGTAATAAAAAATGAGTAAACGAGGATTTATCATGCTGACTATTGTGTTTGTCATAGAACCATGCAAATTGGTCGTCTAAAGTTATTATATAGGTATGTAATCGGTTGAACAGTCAACCCTATGGGCCTCATTACATATTTATTTTAAAACATATATTCATTAGGTATCTTATATGAGTTTTCTTACATCTTAGGAAACTAAATGATAGTAAAATCAATATTATAGATGAAACGAATCATTATCACTACAACCTTTATGGGAGCGATGCTTCGAGTAATTTACTAAGAGTAATTTGTTATAAATCTTGGAATATAAGCGTCGCTCTGAATGAGGATGTTTCCATAAAGTTAGGACCCTGTTTTGAGCACATTTTTAGAAAGAGTATAAAATATAGTAGATTCCATTAAAGTCAATATTTACCTTTATTAATTAAATTTCAGCGATTAATTCCCTTCTAAAAAATACCTACCATGCCCCCCTAAAAGACCCTTGAATTCATCTTCTGCAAATATTACCACACGAATTTTAAAATTAACGTTAATTTTGACCAGATTTTTAAATTCGTACTTTAAAATTTGCAGAAGACTAACGCAAGGGTCTTCTAGGGGGGCGTGGTAGGTACTTTTAAGAAGGGAATTAATCGCTGAAATGTAATTAATAAAGGTAAATATTGACTTCAATGGAATCTACTATAGTAAATATATTTATACTCTTTCTAAAAATGTGCTCAAAACAGGGTCTTAACTTTATGGAAAGTTCTTCATTGTGTTGTAATCAGTCAAAAAGTCTTATTAAAAAATAACGTAGAGAAAAATTACTAGCTCGTTATTTAACACCTATAGATTTTAATTTTGTGGTTATATTGAGTTGAAATGTTCTTGCTCTTTTAACAATGTTTGTTCCAAGTCTTAAAGCAATAGACCAGAGAAAAACATAAGCATTTATATCACAAAACAATTGATGGGATTTACATAAATAACATTACTTTGTCTCAAAATCCAACAGTAGATCCGTAGCAGTGATCAGAAAATTCAATTTATACAACCCACACAACATTTTCACACAAATTGCATATTTTACAGTATTTTCACGCTCTCTCGTGGGGTTACATTAACATTCTGGTAAAAATTGTCATCAGTTTTGAAGATCCCATTTTGTGTTTATTCATTAAAAAGCACATGTTGTTTTATATGGTCTATGGCTTTAAGTAGTTGAGTGGCAATGGTTCTAGTATCTGCATTGAGCCATAGTATGAATTAAATAATTTCGTAAAGTGTCTACCTAAAAGCTGGTAAATTGTTGTTTTATGTTTTTATCAAAATGTGTTATTATTTGAATAATTGTATTGGCGTATGATATGGCCAAGGTTCATTCAATAGGGTTGAAAAAGCTCTTTATGTGCCTTAAATAAAGACTTATTATTATTATACAATATATGCAACTCATCGAGTTTAAAATAAATATATTGTCGTTTATTTATTGAGCTAGGTATAAATGTTTGTTTGATTTCATGGCATTAAATTATTAAATAAATCGTAAATGTTAAACATGATTTCAAGAATCGATTATTAATAGGTCAATTATAATATGTAATTTACAATTATGATGAAAATTAGTCGTCGTATACCAAACAACAAGACACACCCATTATCGTATGATTTAAATAAACACACTTTAATTGGTTGGCTTTTATTTATAGCCCTACTTAAGTCGATTGCAGTGCCTGTTCGAATGCAAAATAAATTATAAAATATTGTTTAAAGTTTTTAAAATGAACTATAAGAATATATAAATCTGTTTAAATTAATTTGTTTTACTAGAATTTTTAGTAATTATAAAATTTTTACAATATGAATTAAAATTTTAAGTGAGTTTCATATAGGGCCTCGCTAAATTTTACCGTGGTGTTCGCTTTTATCTGAATGTTATTGTGAATTAATATATAAATATGATCTTAAATTTCATTATTACTTTGTGCAGGCGATGCACAAGCACCATTACTAAGATGAATGTTTCCAACAGCGAGTAGTTGAGAATACATCGCACAATTGCCGTTGGCTGCAATCGGCTGTGTTGGGTGCCAATCGATAAAAGTGGCGGTCGAGTCTCCCATATAAGTCCATGTATTTGCTCTTCCTATGTCAGTTAACCCTGTCCAGAATGTATCAGGAGCGCCTGCTGCTGTATTTGGATCAGTTACCTGGGAATCTGAGGAATAAGTTATAAATATACATAAGTTTGCACTGTAGTGAATATCATTAACAGTGATTTGCGGCCCAACAAAATAAGACACATTCATTGGCTGATTTTGTTTTTTGAGCCGATTAAAGTAAGTCGCATGTTGAGCATAGATTTTTTTTTTTTTTTTTTTTTTTTTTTTTGTGAAGTTTCATTTATTCTTATCAGGTTTAAAGTTCTAAACGAAGAAATAATAATGATCAGCCATTATATAAACGTAGTAAACAGGTAATGACGTCATGATCAGATGTTTTTAAAAAAGATTTTTTTTTGAAGCTGGCTCAAGAGTTGTGTGTAGTTTATAGAATGAACTGTAGTAAACGTGTTATATTTCAGTCATTCGATCTAATTTACATCTGCAAAGTCAGTAAAAAAAAGTAAAGAAAAAACATGAACTTCAACAATGATTGGCTGCTCTGAAGAAACAAAAATTTTCATTCGTTGATCTTTTTGGCCCTTGTTATTATTATTTTATTCTTTCATTTTAGATCTGAGAACAATGAGTTGCTGTTGAGGTCAGTAACTTTATTTCCCAATATCTGGTTAAACTTCTCAAATATAAACGATGAAAGAAAAAGAAAGAAAAACAAAACATAAATAAACATCGCAAAAATAACAAGTGATATATCAGCTGATGATTTTAAAGTTCTTTATCTGAGTGTGTACTGGTGTATGTACAGTATTTTGCAGAACCAAATTAAGACTATTTACATTTACTGTGAATTATTTAATAGCAAGACTTCTATGAGCAGGAAACTTTTGAAAATTTACATATTTACTTTCAAATATATTTACAATATCAAGTTGCTAATATATATATATATATATATATATAAGCAGGGCCGGCTTGGGGCACGTTGGCCCGGTCTGGCAATCTGGGAATTGGCCCGCATATGCTGGGGGGTCTGGGGGGCGTCAGCCCCCCAGCTTGCGCCGCAGGCGAAAATTTTTTTTAAAGGGGGGCGTGGCACTGGTTTTTACGCTAATTTTGAATTAAATTTTAATTTTTTCACATTTTTTAAAATAATGTATAACACTATTATATTGAAAAATAAGTATGCAATTGAACCATGACATTATTTTGATATACTACGATCTACATGACATGACCTTCGGCCACCTAAAAAAAATATTAGACAAAAAAATTGATGTATGATAGAAAACAAACTATATTGAAGGAAATTGTTATAATGTAATGATTTAATTGAAGTATGGGGGAAAAAAGAAAAAAAAGGGGGGGCAGAACAGGGATTTGTAAATTTATAATTATAGGTGTAGATAACTTAAAATTTTTTCGAATGGTTTTACTTGAAAGAGCTTGATTTTGAGCTTAAATTTGAAAAAAACGAGCCATTACTTGGGGAAATCAATATTTAGGTCAAAATTAAAAAAAAAAAAAAAAAAAAAGAGCTCTTGAACCTGTGTGTTAAAAAAAAAAAAGGCTCAATTCTCATTATATACAAAAATTTATTTTTATTTTGAAGACAAAAGTTGTAAATTATTATTATTTTTAAGTATTAATAATTGATTTTACATGCTATAGAGAATTATAAATATATTGTACTAAAAAAAAAGGTTTTATCCCTTTTTTTTATCTTGTATTCTTTGCAAATGCTTTTTTTTTAACGAGTCTTTTGCGGGCTCATCTCGTGTTTAGAAATATATATTTAACAATAAATTTATTTTTTATAAATAATATAAATAAAATATAAATATAGGGCTATGAATTTAATAACTTTCCAAAATATAATATTTTATTTACATACTATAGTGCAAGAAGTATTGAAAAAAACGCAAATACGACGGCTTAAAAAGAAGGGTTCAATTGAAACTGATAATTAAAAAAATGATATCACTTCTTTTCAAATAATAAAAAAGTGAGCTATTTTTCAAAGTACCTTTGAACTTTTTTTAATTGATTTTTTTCCATCAGAACCAAAGGCCCGCAAAAGCAAAGTCCCTATCCAGGAACCCGCGGACTAACTTGTACGGCCTTATGCCTAGCTGGCCCAAGTGCATAAAAAAATTTAGTTGGCTTGCAATGATCTCAATGCATTTTTTTTTTTTTTTTTTTTTTTTTTAGTTACAATAAAAATGCGCATTTCAAGTAATATGTGTGCATGCATCATAGATTAAATTCATATGATACAAAATTAAATTTAAAAAAATATGCTGGCAAAGGTTTTAAAGTTTAGTTGTTTTTTCTTCTCTCTCTCTCTCTCTCTCTCTTTTTTTTTTTTTTTTTTACTAATTAAGAGCAAGCAAAAAGGCCCGCAAAGTCAAAAGCCCGGGCCACGGGATCCCGGCCTTACGTCTTATGCCAAGCCGGCCCTGATCAGATTCATTATCAGATTTTTCACTTTCACTACGTATACTAAATTTTTGCATAACTAAGATTTTCATTTCTCTGCTCTATCTCTGAATTAAATAAACTGTAGAAGTAGAAAAACTATTATATTGTGCTGCAAACTTTTGAGTAAATTTAAATTATTGTCTTCTTCTTCTTTCTTTCTTTCTTTTGTTTTCTTTTTTTTTTTTTTTTTTTTTCTTTTTTTTTTTTTCTTTTTTTTTTCTTTTTTTTTCTGGCCCGCTTGGCCCGCAATGACGTTGGCCCGGTCTGCGATCGCAGACCTCGTCTTATGGCCAAGCCGGCCCTGTATATAAGTGGAGAGCATCTATGACATAACACAATAATAATTATATATTATACGTACTTATCAAAAGTTGTCTGACCATGTTTTGCAAGATTGTATTTTCTGCCATATCATTCACTGACACCAAATACATCCCCATGCTCGTGCACCAGTCATGAGCTTCTCTCCACGTTTTCTGAAATTTTACCCATTGATTTAATAGTCTGTACAGGCAGCACGAGAAAATAAATATTTAATATCCCGTTTGTAAAAAACAATTATATTATTATTATTATTATTATTATTGATTGTATTTTATTGATTGCGGGGAGTATATAGGATTGAGGATATTTTTAAATTAAATTCAGAACTTCTTAAATACTGGGAAAGCTTATGATCGATTGGGAGGGGGAGAGGTGTTAAAAAAATCATAAATTAAAAATTAGCAAATTCTGACTAAAAAGTTATGATATAAACTAACAATTTACTCCAAGTAAAAAAGGTTAAGAATTATAAGATGGTGAAAATGTAGACATAACGTTTTGCTCTCTCTCTCTCTCTCTCTCTCTCTCTCTCTCTCTCTCTCTCTCTCTCTCTCTCTCCCTGCCATGTGTGCGTTCAAATACCAATGGGTTTACCACTGACGATTTTTTTAAAGCCCGTTAAAAAGAATATAATATAATATATCTTCAACAAAATTATTTTATAATATTATCAGAATTTTCCCATATATATATATATATATATATATATATATATATATATATATATATATATATATATATATATAATTACGTGTAAATAAATAATGACATAAAATCAATGATTCAATGATATATATTTTACCAACTGTGATGTAGAATTTTCAAAGTAGTACATTCTTGGTTCATTCAAGTTGTTTGTAGAAGTTGGAAGAACTGCAGTGAGGAGTCGTGTGTCAACTAAGTGGTTTTAAATATTGAAAAAGTAAGAAATTTTAAATAAATGTACTCATGAATGATCATTTGTATACTTACTTTTTGTACATTTTGAAAGGGCGCTTCTTACCTAAAAATTGTATTGAATATTTAGTGAGGTATGGAAGTACAAAGTTCCATTCATAAAGTGAGCTCAACCCATTATCAAACTTTTCTGGGTTCGTTTACCAGATTTAAGCAACCCTGACTACTGACTCAAGAAAAAAAATAATATGGCTCCACTCGCTTCATCTAGCAGTACGTACGTGGTCTAGCAGCACAGCTACACCACCAATTCTTGCACGGTTTAATCATCCAAGTACTGACCATGCTCGACTTTGCTTAACTTCGGTGATCCAACGAGAACCGGTAGCAACATTCATAAGTGGAATATGCCATACAGTAAATATTCAATGCTTCAATAAATACGTCAATAATTTTTTCTTTGCTTCAGTTTTTAGTATTACCTTTATTCTTTCATGCTCAAAGCTTATTACATACATATTCGAAATAACTTTACAAAATGACTTACCCAATCCATATTCATGCCCAGGTTTGAATTTCGTATGTCATGATCTTGATGTAGTAAAGTACCAGATAATAAAGATTCTAGTAAAGAAGGGTAATGATTTGTTGTTCCAGAAGTGCCAGTTGGTACAGAAAAGGTAGGAGCTAATGGAGCTGCCTCCGGGTAGATGTTTGGGGCTTGTACTAAGTTGTTATTACTTGGGTAAGAGGGACCGTTAAATAAGAGGTCTATAAGACCACGAGGGTCATCTTCATTCTGCGGGAAAGAAAATTACATTAAAACAAAGGATAAATATTACGTATATTGCAGTATTTGCAGTGATGAAAGGACTTAAGAGTTAAAAAGGCTTTTATTATTATTATTTTTTAAAGTAATACGTATGCCGATTGGATTTTTAGGTGAAATACTATACTCGTTGAAAAAGTACTACTAATATCAGATATCTTACCTCTGAATTTGGAACCAAAATATTTTGCTCAAAACCTTCTGGAGTTTCATTCATGAGCTCCATATTCTTTACTTCTGGGTTCTTAATTTCATCCGCAACATTTTCCTGCAAACCATTAAAAAAATGACAACTATAGCAATGAAAGTGGTTGTTTTTAAATTTAATGACAACAACTGGTGTTTTTAAATATACAGCTTTTAAAATAATAATTATGTTTGCGAATACTATATTGATCATAACAATAATCCTATATATGAATAGTATAAATTTTTATCATAATATTTGCCACAATAACAAAAAAAAAATCATTACAAAAGTCATTTATCTACAAAATATAATCACCCATTTTTAATATAATAGAGTATATTTCTAAAACTATTTGCTATAACTGTATGATATATTATAAAAATCACGTAACTATAAATTTTTGTCAAACATAATCAACCATGATGATGGAATATGTCAAATATATTATAATAATGTTAAAAATAAATTACACGATTGAATAACAATTGAAAGAATAAAATATCAAATTTATGATAATGAAATTTTTTAAATTTAAAAAAATTTGCTTTGATTTTAATTCAAATAACTAAAAGGCATCTCACCTACAAATTCAGATTAATTTTTATCAAGAAAAGATGAAATGATCAAAAATACCTAGTTTGGGTCAAATTCGGGTTTTGATGCTAACATATATATATATATATATATATATATATATATATATATATATATATATATATATATATATATATATATATATATATATATATATATATATATATATATATATATATATATATATGTGTGTGTGTGTGTGTGTGTGTGTGTGTGTGAAAAGTTGTCTATTGTTTTGTACTACATATTATTTTATGTGAGATTGTTTAACGAAAGTATTTTTACAAAAGTAGAAGATAATTATAATAATAATAGTAAGGTGGATTTTCAGATTTTCTAGTTTTTTTAGTGCATTTATAATTATTATTAAATGTATAAAGAAAACGTGTTCTATCTTTACTGTACACAAGCTTGCCATAACATATTTTAACATTCCAAAACTCGAACTAAATTTGAAAACTTATTTCTTACGAGAATATCACGCGCTAGATTTAAATAGTGAAATACATATTATGACAATAGGGTGTATGTTACGTATAAATTAAATTGTATACTTACATGTAATTGGAACAATAATAAAATTGTAGAAATCAGTATTAACTGTGGAAAAAAAATAAACGATTAATATTTATTATGAATAGTGTATCATTTTATACAATGTATTTGGTTTTTGTAAAAATTATAGTGACTTACCTTCTTCATTGGTAAGCGATCTTGAGTATTTGACTATGATTTTACACTTTCGCGGAACAAGCAACAAATACACAATAATTTTTCGCTTATATACTGTCAGCTATTATAGCACTATAATTTTCTAAGCAATTATAATTAAAAAAAATATCGTCTATTTTCAAAGAAATATAATTATAATACATTCCATATCAACATTTTTAAATAAATAGCTAACAGTGTCTTTTAAAAACAATCAATTATATAAATATAAAACTTGCAAATTGCTGTTTTTACTTTTTAAAGGTATATTTTGATAATTATAGGAAATGAATTTTTGATAGTGAAATATAAGATAAATATAAGGTAACTTTATATACTGTATGCATATATCTATATTTATGAACTTTTACATATTGTAATAATATCGCTATAATAATAGCACTATAATAATGGTATATAAATATATATATTATATATATATATATATATATATATATATATATATATATATATATATATATATATGTATATATATATATATATATATATATTGCTTGCTTATTACTTGCTTGTTTTTTTTTATCAATATTCTTTCATATTGCATACAAACGTGATGAATATAATACATAATTATTTATATAAACTTTTCATACCAGTCGCTACGCATTTTTAAATCAAATGATGGTAATTCAACATTTTTTTGTATTAATTATATTTTAATTATTATGATTTTTAATTTTTATCATTTCCCGACTGAATGTTTGTTTTGTTTTGTTGTTTGTTTTTATTTATTTGAAATAAAGAAAAATATAAATGTTAAGATAAACAATATCATGGTATACAATTACAACTATAATAAAGATAAAATGAGAGAGAGAGAGAGAAAAGAGAGAGAGAGAGAGAGAGAGAGAGAGAGAGAGAGAGAGAGAGAGAGAGAGAGAGAGAGAGAGAGAGAGAGAGAGAAAAAAAAGAGGTATGACTGTATTATGTATAGACTGTATAATTTTAACGCCTATATTTCTTACGCAATTCCATGATGAAATATCGGGACAGGCTTGAGAATTGAGATAACGTATTATCTTCAATCGCTTATGTCATCTGACAACACATGCAACATTACTTATGGCGGGTATAATCATAATGACCGACTCCATCATCTAGTGGTTCACGTGTCCAGTGTTGCATGCAAGAGGTCGTGATTTATTCGCTCAAAGTCACCGACTATACTTGTACGAAAGCCTGGTGACGGTATAGGGAGCTAGATTAGAGATTCGGGAGGCAAGGTCAACCTTGCCCACCATCCTGACTGAGCGTTTCGTGTTTCCACGGTTTCCTCAGTCTGGTATGGCGAATGCCGGGATGTTTGCTAGGACGTGACTGACCCATTTCGGATGAACCTGCACAAACTTAAGACATTGGGCATTGAGTTTCTGAAGATTCGGGGATTAGCTGAGATCTCAATAATGTTTAGTCAAAGAAAATAATAATAATAATAATAATAAAATAAAAAAATGAATAAGTGAATAAATAAATAAATAAATAAATAAATAAATAAATAAATAAATAAATAAATAAATAAATAAATAAATAAATAAATAAATAAATAAATAAATAAATAAATAAATAAATAAATAAATAAATAAATAAATAAATAAATAAATAAATAAATAAATAAATAAATGAATAAATGAATGAATGAATAAATAAATAAATAAATAAATAAATAAATAAATAAATAAATAAATAAATAAATAAATAAATAAATAAATAAATAAATAAATAAATAAATAAATAGATAAATAAATAAAATAACGTATATCATTATGGACTTCATTAATTAAGGTTTTTCTACTTTTTCTACACACGGAAAATAAATAATACTTAAGACAAGTAAATGTATAATGGGTAGAGTAGATATATAAACTAGAACATAGGTATTATTATACTACAATAATACCTAATGCAGGTGCACTATGCTACAATAATGGTGTGACTCTCTTAGATTAAGTGGTATTTTAGTTTGTAACATCCTGTTCCAAATTAAAGTTTATACTTATTGAATAATACAGGATTCAAGTTTAGTACCTGCCATAGGTAGTAGTTTTTTTTCCTTGTAATGTTAGTAAATATAAATAACCTAATATAATAAGGACAATAATATACATTTATTTTTATTTAAATCATATCCTGTGAAAGAACCTCTATTTTAATACATTAAATGTTAAAGGCATGCTTTAATATATATATTTATTCATTGCCAATCAAAAACAGGCTACTCCCAATGCATTGGTCTACTAAAATAAGACATTAAAGAAAAAACAAACAAAACATTAATTTAATTTACGAAATAAAAATGTAGGGATCTTTGAAATTCTAGCGCAACTGTTCTCTCTCTCTCTCTCTCTCTCTCTCTCTCTCTCTCTCTCGTTTAAAACAAAAACAAATAAATTTTGTTGTATTTGTTCTGCATATTTATAACGGTTTAAAAAATGTCTTTAAACCGTTATAGCAGTTTTGAAAAGTAGTATTTAATAGTTGTGTTGATAGAAAAAAAATTATAGGATCAATAAAATATTTTATTATACAATTGATATATAAAATTCATAACTGTCGGTAAAAATATTAAATCTTTATTAACATTGCAAGTGATACAAGAAGATAAATGATGTTATTTCCACGGCAACTTATCATGATGGTGATGGCTATGTTGATGACTATGGTGATGATTTTGTGTCGGGTACGTAGCAGCTAGGAGAGCGGCACACGCTTCATCAACCTCGCAGATAAAACGACGTCCTGAAAAATACAAAATATTACAAAATGTATACGACTATAATTATATAATATAAAGAGCTAATCTAATGGTTGATCATTTATGATTAATTCTATATATGAATATTTTTTTTTAATAGCTATTTGGAATTAATTGTTTTTATTAAAACCCAAATAGCTTACTCACTGCAGTTGTTTTTAAAAATGAGGTTAACTTAAGTTTAAGAATTTTGTAAGTTTAAGGATTTCTACATTTACATTTGAGGTTCACATATAGTGCCCCGCTAATTTTTGGCGTGACGTGTGGTTATATCTTAATAATGGTATTGCATTGTGAAAATTGTATTGTATTTAATTGAATTGATTAATAAATATATATTTATTTACTGTGAGTGGCCAATGCACAAACAGCATTACTAAGATGAATGTTTCCAACGGCGAGTTGTTGAGAATACACCGCACATAAGCCATTGCCTGTGACCGGCTGTGTTGCGTGCCAGTCGAGTGTACTCGCGGTCGAGTCTTCAATGTAAGTCCATACATTTGGTCTTATTATGGCATTTAACCCTGTCCAGAATGTATCAGTAGCGCCTGCTGGTGTAAGTGGATCGGTTACTTGGGAATCTGAGGAATTTAAATAAACATATTATTCGGGATCAAAGGGAAAAAAATATATATATATAGCGGAGGAGTGCGGGGGCTGGGGGCGCTGCGTAAATATTGTGATAAGGTTTCAGAATCAGGGTAGTGATTATTTTGAGTGATGTGCACGACCACCAAAGTACGAGAAATATGTTCTCAAAAACTGATTTTTAAGAACCACTGTATGAGAGAAATAAATACACAAATTATTGATTTTTTTTTTTAGAAGAGAGTTAATGACATAAACAAAATTACAGATTACATACTTCCTAGAATTTGTTTGATTATGTTCTGCAAGACTGTGTTTTCCGCCATATCATTTACTGACACCAAGTCCATCCCCTTGCTCGTGCACCACTCTTGAGCTTCTCCCCACGTTTTCTGAAAATTTATACATTGACATAATATATCTAATTATTATAAATGCAAGCATCACGGGAAAATAAATAGTTTCAGTCTATTAAACCTAGAATGAACTTAGTTTTTATTTGTTTTACTTTTTAATTATTTTCTTAAATGTTAGAAAAATACTACTTTTACGAATAATAATAATAACAATTATAATTATTAAGTTTGGCGTACAATTTAACTTTAAAACCATCACATTTTCTTTGAAATTTGTGGTAATATATATATATATATATATATATATATATATATATGTATAAAGCACTTTTACCAAATTTGATGTAGAATTTTCAAAGTAGTACATTCTTGGTTCATGCACGTTGTTTGTAGAAGTTGGAAGAACTGCAGTGAGGAGTCGTGGGTCAACTAAATTTTTGTAAACATTTAGTAAATTGTAACAAAATATACGCTTTAATAAAATATATTTATTATTTTCAATAGAAAACAAACCAAAATGTAAACAATAGGGTTTTTCATTTAATTTATTTCACTAGATTTTTTTTTCCAAAATACTTTAATTATTAGAGAAAAACGTATTAATGTATTCGTATTCATAAAAATTATACTTTATTAATTAAATTATTACCCCTTATTTGTTCTATGATCCAATGGAGACTATCGGTAATAAAAATTCTTAAAAAATTTCAATGGCTTAAAACACGTAAAAGCATGTCTATAGTATTTTTCCTATAAACATCTCCGGAATCGATGGAGTTTTCTCAAAAATTGCAACCAAACGTGTTTTTCCTTATAAGCTCAATGTTAAATTAGGGGACCCTTAGCTTTCCCCGCGTTTCACAGCGCGCTATACCGATAAACTCCATTCTACCTAATTTTTCACAAGTCGGTACCAAGTTCCACGTACCCATCAAATCAATATTAGTTATATATGTTTATGTCTTATTGTATGAATACTTCACGATGAAACAAAACCATCTAAATATAGTTGTAAAGAATATTTCGTACTTACTTCTTGCACACTTTTTAAGGGTGTATTTCACCTAAATATGTGTTGAAGTGTTATTAAAAAATTTAAGTAATAATAATAAGTTAAAATATTTTGTTAAATATACACTAAAAGTTAACTATTTAAAGAGGGATTGGGGAGAATTGTAAATAAACAGTGGATTTCTTATCTTAATAATTTCTGTGTCTCTATTATATATACTGTATGTTTGGTATAAAGTGACACAAATATCGTTGTATATGCCATTATAAATTCTCACTTTTTACCTAACATACAGTATATACAGTATATTAGGTAAAAAGTGAGAATTTATAATGGCATATTCAACGATATATTTGTGTCACTTTATACCAAACAGACAGTATATATATATATATATATATATATATATATATATATATATATATATATATATATATATATATATATATATATATATATATATATATATATATATATATATATAATATAAATTATACGCAAGTTTCAATTTACAACGTCTGATATTAAAGACACATTAGATTTGAAATATTTAGTAATAACTAATATTTTATTATGTCATTTTGCAGCTAATATATTTTAATTTTTTTGGTCCTGTCTATACGTACAAGCTTTGAAGAATGTAAAATGGTACAACATGATAAAGTGGAAAGCACATACCAAAAAGTATATTTAGGTAGTGAAAGAGTGGTAGAAAAGTGCTCAAACTTGACTCCCTATCTTCTGCATAGGCGTGGTATACGACGTACAATGTTACACTATGACTTACCCAATCCATATCGATACCCGAATTCATTTTTTCTTTGTCGTGATCTAGTAAATTACCAGATAATAAAGATCCTAATATAGAAGGTTTATTATAATTTGACGTTTCATAATTGCCAGTTGGTACAGAAAAGGTGGGAGCTACTGCATCTGTGTTCGGTACATACATTGGTGGTTTTACTATATTATTGATATTGTTATTATTTGAGTAAGATGGACGGTTTAATAAGTTGCCTATGAGGCCACGAGGAGATTTTTTGTTCTGTGGAAAAATGAAATTGTTTAAAGACTAAAAATTAGATATACCTATTTAATAATTAGTTTACCTAATTAGGTATAATTAGGTGGGAAGACTTCAGTTTAAGTTTTCTTTATTCATCATAATACCAATTGGTACATATTGATTACATATGACTAAAGTTATAAACATGCAATTATTATTATTTTCTATACAGTAGTTATACGTATAAGGATAAGACACTCCAAATATGAAGAAGAAAACAAAAAATGCTACCTAAAGCAAAATTTTAAACATTTGTAATTTCAATTTTTTTTTTCTCACATGTGATGGTTATGATTTTTTTTTATTACACTGTTACATTTTGCTGTAACAATTGAAGTTCCAAAGAAAGCATTTAAATATACCATAATATGCATGTTAATCGATATTATACTTTTGTCTTTCAAATGACAATAAAAGTAGAAATATAATAATGTTAATTTTAGAGATTCTAGCTTTCTAATTATGAACCTTGAATCCCTCTTCATTTGTTTCATATAGTTTTAACACATTTTTTCGACCCTCACAAGATATTAACTAATATTTCAATTTTTTTTCTTTGTTTGCATTACAGCTCCATAAACATGCTTTTTTTTTTCTTCTCATTATTGCATTGCAAATTACCTTTGTGAGCAGCATGAGTGGCAAAAAATGAGAATTTATTTTGGAAATCCAATGAGTTTAAAACGGATCTTACCTCTGAATTTCGAAACAAAACTTTTCGTTCCAAAAATTTTGGAACTTCAATCGATAATTCAATGTTCTTACTTTCATCAGCGGCATTTACCTGCAAATATATACTTTTTTTTTTACATTCTTGCAACACTTAAAATAATAAATTAACTAGAGGTTAAGTGTTACGTGGCTTAATATGATATGATTTGAATTTTAAAAAAATCTGAAACTATTTTTTTAATAACATTTAATAAATATTTATTATTGTTTATTTATTTATTTTCCTTGCTTCCATTCTCCATTATTATGTTATTGCATTTTGTGTACGAAATAAACAATATTTTTTTAAGGATTTTTACAGACGTGGCAAAAATTAATAATATGTCAATAAAAAGAAGAAGACGAAGTATTTAATGTAAATTTTGGTATTTTCCTAAGCAATAAAATGTGTAGTAAACAAATTATTAAAACAAAGAAACAAAATATGTAATAAACAAATTACTAAAACAAAACAAAGGAACATGCAGGGTGATCATAAAAAGTAGGACGTTTTGAATGACAAATTTAAGCCCAAAGTTAGAGTAGATTTTTAGTTCAATGTATGATATTAACGCTGAAATTTGATTGTTAATTTTGTTAAATATCAGTTTAAATTACGTGCGTTGATTAGTCTTGTTTCAAGATGCAAAACAAAGAAAAGAAAAGGATGGAAAAAAATATTTTGGTAACAATCAGATCTTCTGTTTGATTTATTATTATTATTTTGACAAGTTCCAATAAACAAATTATCTTAAAGGAATAGACCAGAAGAAAATGTAAGCATTTATATCACAAAACACTTGATGGGACTTACATAAATAACTTTAGTTCGTCTCAAAATCCAATAGCAATGCAACCCGCACAACATTTTTTTACTAATTTTTGCATGTTTCTAAAGTTAGAAACATGAAAAGTCATGCAAATTGCATACTTTACAGTACGCTCTCTCGTGGGGCTACATTAGCATTCTGGTAAACATTGTCATCAGTTTTGAAGATCCCACTTCGTGTTTATTCATTAAAAGCGCATGTTGTTTTATGTGATCCATGCCTTTCAGGCTTGTCCTCGTAAGAACCCTTTTGGTACCCCGTAACAAGTCCAGACGAACTTACAACTCGCGCCACACGATGCTAAGCATCCACGATGTGACAGACTTGATGGATTTTTCTTGTAACGTCTGTTCACTGATCATTGTAAAAAATAAAATAAAAAAATCTCAAAAAAAGACCAATGAAAGCACGAACTTTAAACTAGCATTTTTAAAAATGTAGAATTTTAAGCTTTAAAATTAAGCACAGAAGTTAAATTTTACCTATATCACCTACCTGTATTTTGAACAACATTGCTATTGTAGCGATTAGTATTATCTGTGTAAATAAAAAAAAATGAAAGTATGAATAATATATTATATTATATTTTTAAACAATATTACTAAAAAAAATAGTAAATTACCTTCATTGTCAAGCTTATCGATGTATAAGTCGTATTATTACGGTCTAAGTATTGTACGTTCAGAACAATTAAAAAAACAAACTAAATTTTTGTTTATATACTGTCAATAAGTATAGAAATATAACATTCTAAGCAATTAGTTTAAAAACACGATTAGTTTCCAAAGAAAAATAATTACAACAAATTTATATCAATATTATTATTATTTAAAAAAAAAAAACATTTACAGCGTAATTTAGAAAACAAACAAACATAAACTTTAAAATTGCAAATATATTTTATAACAAATTATATTCTGATAAAAATAGTTTATGACTTCTTGAAAAGTAAAATAAAAAATAAATTAAGGCTTTTGTTTAACATACAAATTTTGTAAAAATTTCCTTAAAATTATAGGAGATAAAAATCTGACCTTTTTTTATTTTTATTTTTTTGCGTGTAAAGTAAAACATAATACAAAATATATTATTTTCGTAGAATTTTCACGCTAGTCATTATAATTTTTGTTATCAAATATTGTAACAATATTCAATATGATATAAAATTACAACAACAAAAAGATAAAGTGAGAGGGACATGATTATAAAACAACTATAATTATCGCTTGATCATTTATTACTAGTTTTACCCATATGCAGGGTATGCCAGGCAGGATCGTAGCCAGGATTTCACGACAGGTGAGACAAGAAGAAGGTGAGAGGTACGTACATTACATACCCAAGTATGGGTGCAAACTTTTTTTTTTCTTTCTTTTTTTACATTTAAATTATGCTATTTTAATGCATTTAAAAAAAGTATCAACTTTAATTTAATTATTTATATAGCTTTTTTTTTTTTTTTTTTTTTTTTTTTTCTATCAAACCTCTAGGCGAGGTACAACTTATGCTAGTTATTTACATATTTACATTGCATTTATACTGAATTTACACTCCCGAGACTTCCGAAACCCTATCATAAGATTCGCGGGTTCTTCCATGGCGGGTCGGCCATGGCCTGGCAAATTCTTCCCGGCATTCGCCTTTACATACCGAGGAAACCATGGAAACCTCGGTCAGGAAGTCGGTAGAGGAATACCCTGAGATATCCCTTCCACCTCCCGAATGCACTGTGTATTTCCGGTGGACAAAGCTTATTGATAAACTTTGCCTCTGCCGGGAATCGAACCCGTGACCCCTCGCGGACGAGTCAGACACGCATCCACTAGACCACAGTGCTATATAGCTTTAAAAGACAGTTTTAATAAGCAAAATATTTTTGGATAGTTTTAATTTTCAAACACTATATTATTTACCTTCTTAAAAAAAAATTATGTACCTTACAAAATAAGGGACGCTGCAAACAAAAAGAAGTATTTCGGATTATTCATGCAATTCTATTTTTGATAGTATTGTTTCCATAAATTCTCTCTCTCTCTCTCTCTCTCTCTCTCTCTCTCTCTCTCTCTCTCTCTCTCTCTCTCTCTCAATATGTATAATCAAGATACTACATACAAGATAGCGACACCAACTGGTCCCATGTAAATTTTAGCGGCATTGTGATTGGTCAATATTGATCACGTGACCTTCAACTCGGGCGCTGATTGGCTTAGAAGCTCATTTTGAATTTCGCGGCGGCCCAATTTGGTCGAGCGTGTCCTTATCTTGTATGTAGTATCTTGGTAGAATACGTTAGCTGTTTGCTGTCAATAAGATGTATTTCATTATTCTAAATTCAAAAAATTAAGTTTAGTTAAACAATATAATAATATAAGGAACTATTTTTTACTGGTCCAGATTATGTATACAAAGTTTCAGGTAATGTATTTTATTTTTTTAACGTTCCATATTATGCGAAATCTATTATAATTATTTTGTTAATAAAAAAATAATAATAAAAAAAAAACTAAAAAAAAACTAAAAAAATACTAAAAAAAAAAAAAAAAAAAAAAAAAAAAAAAAAAAAAAAAGAGATTGTAATAATTTTAATAGATAAATAAAATACATAACTGTCAGTAAAAATGTTAAATCTTTATTAACATTGTAAGTGATTCAAGAAGATAAATGATGTTATTTCCTCTGCAACTTATCATGATGGTGATGGCTATGTTGATGGCTATGGTGATGATTTTGTGTCGGGTACGTAGCAGCTAGGAGAGCGGCACACGCTTCATCAACCTCGCAGATAAAACGACGTCCTGAAAAATGCAAAATATTACTATATATATATATATATATATATATATATATATATATATATATATATATATATATATATATATATATATATATATATATATATATATATATATACCCCTAGACTAACTTAGATTATGAACAGTTTAAAATTGAAATATATTTTTAGCTACTAAAAGAGCTAATATTATATAAGTTGATCATTTTGATTAATTCCATATAATTAGGAATACTTTTTTTTTTGCGCATCCTTGCACCCTGCGCTCAGTCACCATCTTTGTGGTGGAAAATATGTCTTGCCCATTATAGGAACGATATATATATATATATATATATATATATTAATAGCTTTTTGGAATTAATTATTTTTACTGAAAACCAAAGAGCTTACTCACAGCAATCACTGCAGTTGTTTTTAAAAATGAGGTTAAGTTTAATAATCTTGTAAGTTTAAGAAAGAATTTCTCCTAATTATATATGCAAGGTGAATACCAAGGAAACAATTACTCAGCATTACATGCATGAAAGTTCACGCATAGATGTCTAGTTCATGACTAAATTTTAGTAAGCTAAGCTTCTTTGCAATGTTAATACAATGGCTTCTGTTTATATAAATTTTTTCATGGCTGATATAAAGTACTGTATATGATGCATGTGTGACAGCAATATTTAATTAATTTTATCGTATATAGAAAGTTGTTAGGGTTATGTGTAATTAACAGCTTTTTTAGTTGGCAATTAAGACCACAGTACAATATAGTAGTTCATCTTAATATTACATTATATTGATCAGTACTAATAGTGAAGTACAGGTGAAATTTTCTCTTTGAGACAGCACTAATTTGTTCTAAAAAAATTATCATTGACATACGTATATTACGGTATTGTGTAGTATACACAGACACACGATAGAGATAATAAGTTTTACCATTCGAAACCAGCGCAAATTTTTCTCATAAGAATAACATCACAAATTTATTGCAAGTTTTTGAATGGTAAAATATATTATCACAATCTTGTGTACTATGAATCAAGATACAAAACATTAATAATAATAATAGGTTTATTATTACTGGGCCACCACCCAACAAATGAGAACAACACCCGCCAAGTTATCCCAACAGGGTCAATTAGACTAGGACTATATATCGAACCGTGAAAGCCTATTATACATCCATTAAAGCCATAGACCACATAAAACAACATGTGCTTTTTAATGAATATACACGAAATGGGATCTTCAAAACTGATGACAATTTTTACCAGAATGTTAATGTAGCCCCACGAGAGAACGTGAAAAAGCTGTAAAGTATGCAATTTGCGTGAAAATTCATGTTTATGACGCCAGAAACGTGCAAAAATTAGTATGAAAATGTTGTGCGGGTTGCATAAATCGAATTTTCTGATCACTGCTACGGGGCTACTGTTGGGTTTTGTGACAAACTAATGTTATTTATGTAAATCCCATCAAGTTTTTTGTGAAATAAATGTTTATGTTTTTCTCTGGTCTATTCCTTTAAATAGATGACTCTGTTTTAAAGATTAACTTCAGATGTAGTGGAACTTTTTTTGACTCGATAACTTTTTTGAAAACATTTTCAGCATAAGGTTGTATTGCCTTCAGTAGAGCATGTGTACCAAATTTCAAATCGATTTGTCCATCGGTTATGTGGGAAAAAAATAACATGATGAGCATGAGCATAATATGGCCTGAGGTTAACCTTTAATTAATTTGTTTTGCTAGAATTTTTAGTAATTATAAAATTTGTATAAAATGAACTAAAATTACACGAGAGGTAAATAGTTCCCAACTAAATTTATGAGTAACGTGCACTTTTATCTGAATAATATGGTATTGTATTGTGAATCAAGATATATATAGTATAATATATACATTTTATATGATTCATAAATATATTTTGTTATTACTTCGTTCGATATCTGCACAAGCACCATTACTAAGATGAACGTTTCCAACGGCGAGTAGTTGAGAATACATCGCGCAACTGCCGGCGTTGACTCCAGTATTCGGTTGTGTTGGGTGCCAATCGATTGTACTCGCGGTCGAGTCTTCGATGTAAGTCCACACATTCGGTCTTGCTAAGTCATTTAACCCTGTCCAGAATGTATTAGGAGCACCTGCTGCTGAGTTTGGATTGGGCGCAATTGGAGTATCTGAGGAAGTTAAATAAACATATTAATCGGGTTCTAACTTGAATGAAGAATTCAAAGCCTCCGCGCCAAAAAGAAGCATCTATAATATACTTTCCAGTTTTGCGACAAGTACACTTTCCGCACAGTGCGGTGACTGGACTAAAGTATAGTGGTCTTATACTTAACATTGGAGATGCTCCACGGCGGAAAGTGTAGATGCTCCACTCGTGACAAAACTAGACTTTTTAATTTTATTTATTTTATTATTATTATTTTTTTTTTTTGCGCGGAGGCATTTTGCAAGCTCAAGTGAAGAAAACAAACATGAACTTGAACAATGATTAGCTGCTCTGAAATTTATTTTCTTTGTCAAATTATATTTTCATCACCATCTATAAAGATCGCTAAGATACATAGGCCGAGTGGCAATTTTAAAGGCAATATCTTAAGAAACACTTCCGAGAACCTTTTCCCAAGAAACGGTTATTCGTTTTTAAGAACCGTTGCTCTACTTTGCAAAACTAGCGACGAAGGGCAGAAATATTAAATATCATATTCTTTTACATTTTAAATAATCTGCACGATGAAAAAAAAAAAAAAAAAAAATGACGCAGAGGATTGCGGGGGCTGGGGGCGCTGCATAAATATCGCAATAATGGTTCAGAATCAGAAATGGTATAGGAAATATTTTGAGTGATGTGCACAAGCGCCAAAGTATGTATTTGAAACCGGTTCTCAAAAGTTGGTTCTTTAGAACCACCTATACAAGAACCATGGTTATTATAACTGCAAAAATTGGAAAGGGGTTTTAGTCCCTGCTTCAGACCTCTTCATTGACTCTCAACCCTCACATATCGTTATTCCATGAAAAGATTATTTTTATTGCTATAAAAGATTAAGTTTTATATTGAATGATATCATTTGAATTTGTTATTACATTGGCAATACACGTTAGTGAAAAGTTCTGCAGGCATTTAGAGCACAAAGCTACAAGTTCTAACTTATTAACTACTTCATTGAAATTTACATTTCAGAGGTCTTATTAGAAGGCTCCTACTATCCAGAACTCAAAAGTGAACTATACTTTAGTTTTTATGTATAATTTAAAAGACTATAATAATATTATATCAATAATATCAACTTCAAGCTATGATAAACAAATATCAGAGCGAGAATGAAAAGAGAAGGAGAGAGAGAGAGAGAATAATATGTACACTATGGAACCATAAAAGGTTTAAAACTGCAATTGGTGTTGTAATTAAAAACAGACTTCCAAAATTAATTAGCAGTGTAGTTATCTCTTTATACAGTACATTACACATTGGTTTTGTTTTATCCTACAGTTTTTTTTCCCATTAATCAAATCAAATAACAGAAAAAAAATTCACTTAGTGATTTTTAAAAAAGGAGTGAAGTAATGGCATAACATAAAAATTATACATACTTCCTAGAATTTCTTTGATTATGTTCTGCAAGACTGTGTTTTCTGCCATATCATTCACCGACACCAAGTCCATCCCCTTGCTAGTGCACCACTCTTGAGCTTCTTTCCATGTTCTCTGAAATTTTACCCATTGACATAATTATTGTATGTAGGCAATACAATAAAATAAATAGTTTCATTCTATAAACCTTACTGCTATAGGTACTTTTTTATCTTCATTTTTCTTATAGTTTTAATACTAGAAAATTCAAGAAAATAAATGAATGCATTTTTAATAGTAATAATAAAAATACTAAATATAATTATGATAGCCTTTTTATAAAATTTTACTTTTAATTAAACAACTTTCCTTTAGATTTGTTACATAAACTTTTTTTTTTTTTTTTATTCATAATTAATTTCAAAAAGCTGCAACTTATTGATCCTTACATTCAAATTAGATATTAGAAGGATTGTCTAAATTAATATAATTTTCTAGCTCATTTATTTGTTTCAAAAATCATAAAAATGCATTATTAAATTTTTTTTATTGTAACCTCATAGTTTGTAACATTTTTTTTTCCCAAAAAATCTACAAGTTCTACGTAGCATAGTTCTACAATCTTAAATTTTAAAAAATTAGTGGCTGCGAGCTCTTTTCTTCGCCGTCTATGATTGGTATAGCGCGTTCAAAACTTAAAGGCATAGAACACCTTGAACAAAACAGTTGTGTAATATCCTAAGAAACCTGAAAATCAACGTTGATTTGACCGAAGTTATTGATTTCTAATTTATTTTCCTTTCACAAAATGCCACTGGCAGTCACTGACGTCACAGCTCGCGTGGTCCACAAGCGCGTAAACCGGGCGCGCTGTGACGTCAGTGACCGCCAGTGTCATTTTGTGAATGGAAAATCAATTAGAAATCAATGACTCCGGCCAAATCAACGTTGATTTTCAGGTTTGTTAGAATATTACGTAACTTTTTTGCTCAAGGTGTTCTACGCCTTTAATGTTCTGTGAGTGTGCATTGTGTATGTATGTGTGTGTGTGTGTGTATATATATATATATATATATATATATATATATATATATATATATATATATATATATATATATATTAACCGTTCTATACTAGTATAAATTTGTAAAAACCGATTGTATTTACACACACACAAACACAATCGGTTTTTACAAACTTATACTAGCATAGAACGAATGAGAATGAGTTATTATAGATTTTTACCAAATTTGATGTAGAATTTTCAAAGTAGTACATTCTTGGTTCAAACACGTTGTTTGTAGAAGTTGGAAGAACTGCAGTCAGGAGTCGTGGGTCTACTAAATTTTTGTTAACATAAAAAAAAAAAATAAAAAAAAAAACACTAATTTATATTATTTTTATATTTTTCAATGTAGATTAAAATAAAATTATCAGCAAGGTACATTTTTTTTATAAAATCTATTTTAATTAGGATAAAGAATTCTACGTGAATGAGTAGAGAAAAATGTGCTAATTTATTTAAAAAAAATTAAATAAGTAATTAATTTAATTAAAAAATTAGACTAGACCCACGCTTGTTATAACAATTTTATGTTACTATGAACTGCCTGGGTCCATACAATTTCTTATTATTCTTATTCATATGTTTTTATGTTATGTTACTCATTTTCATTTGCTCTATGATCCAATGATCCAATGCAACGAAATTATATGTATATCATCAATATAATGAATTTTGTATTTGTTGATGTATGAACTACTCATCATAAAACACATCCATAAAAATCAAGGTTATATAAACCTTGCACACAAGTACATATTTGCAATTAGTACTTACTTCTTGTACATTTTTTAAGGGCGTAATTCACCTAAAAATTGTATTAAAATGTCATTAAAACTTTGTAATAATATGAAACTTACGTATTTTGTTGGATACACAAATTTAAGTAGCTTAAGTTTGAAGAGACATTAGTGAATAATTATACAGATGTTATATACTTAAATTTCTTCTATAATGTCTTAGACTGTGACTTCTAGTTATCAGACATGGACTTTTCAGTAACATTCTATAATTTATAGTTATATAATTATATAATTTATTTTTCTCAACAATTTTTACTATTTAATATTATATTTCTATATATAGTACCAAAAATATATATTTATAATTTAAAATTGGCTTTAAAATATTTAAATACCCATAATTTAATAATGAATTTAATTTTAGCATATTTTACATTGTCAATGTTTACTGTTTTGTTATTACAATAATATTAATCATCTGCATTCTTTGATATTAATAATTTCTTACAGCAATAATTTTAATAACATAATATACACGCTACTGGCTTCTTGCCACCGACAAAAAAAAAAAAAAGAGGAATAATTATGCAAATTTACGTCAACAAGAATAGTTCACATTACTTTACATATCAAATAACATAATTATATGCTATCTAATCTACATAATGATATTGTTATATTTATCACATAATTGTATTGTACATAGAGCATAATTATTTATGGTTCTCCAAAATACAGACATTTACAATCGGAATGATGCAAACAATTTGACGCAGCATAAATTACGTAATTTATTTCCTTCTATGCTGAATTTCTGTACATATATTTTACGCTCATGTCTTTTGTTTAACTTAGATATAATTTTAAAAAATGACATACCCAATCCATATCGAGGCCCGGATTCATTTTTTCCTTCGAATGATCTAGTAAATTACCAGTCAATAAAGATCCTAGTATTGAAGGTTTATTATAATTATTATTATTATTTGACGATTCATAATTGTTAGTTGGTACAGAAAAGGTAGGCGCTACTGCACCTACGTTCGCATAGATGGGAGGTCTTGCTATATTATTATTGATATTATTGTTATTATTTGAGTTAGATGGACGGTTAAATAAACTGCTTATGATGCCACGAGGGAATTCTTCATTCTGTAGGGAAAAAACAAAACAAAAAACAGTGATGTGAAGACTCAAAGTTAAAAAAAAAAAAGAAGATATATTTAAAATTTTGGTGGTTAAAATATTGAATATATGGACATTTTACCCATATAATATAATCTCATATTAATTTCAACATTATTCTCCTTCCTTATTTAATGGTATGATCATGGCAATTTTGCCATAGATTAATTGCTATTATGATTGTTTTTCAAATGACAGGAACAAAAATGCAGAAATACGAGCCATATAATTTTAACCCTTAAATCCCTTTTATCTGTTTCATATGATTTTAAGTTTAACGCAAATTTATCGCAGCTCCACAAATATACTAAACTTTTGCTTTTCTTCTCCCCCACCCCTTTTATAATATACTATTATGTGTTTATACTGTTTATAGAATAGGCGACATAATTATACTCTTCTTTTTTTAATTATTAATTTCATTATTACATTTCACATGATTAAATTATTCTAGGACTCACTATAAGTAGATGCGTTGCAAAAATTATAATTTATTACAAAAATCAAATGAGTTTTAAACGGATCTTACCCCTGAATTTTGAATCACAATTTTTCGCTCTAAACCTTCTGGAGTATCAATAGAAAATGGAATGTTCTTTACTTCTTTGTTTCTACTTTCATCTGCGGAATTTATCTGCAAAATATTTAAAAATTTAAAAGCAATAGCATATGAAGTGGATTTATTTTTATACATCAGCATTACATTATTTTTTTAAATACTCCACTTTTGAAATAATGATATTTATAGTGATCATAATAATATTTTTGTAATAAAAGCATTTTCATTTAGTCATCATTATATATTCGAACCAAGATTGTATACAGAACAGTGTATATTTAGTGATTTGCAATACTTATAAATGATTGACTTATAAAACCAATCATTATAAAAAGTCAATATGAAAATAGATATATCCATTTTCTACAAAATATAATCACAAATTTCAAATAAAATAGCTTATCTGTAAAACTGATTTATCTGTTATAACTTTGAAAACTACATATAAAAAGAAGAAGCAATAATGAAGATACGCAAGGGAATTATAATAATATACCGAAAACGATGCAATATCAGTTAGTTAAATAGAATAATATGAATAGCATTTTTAAAGGCGTAGAACACCTTGAACAAAAAACATGTCTAATATACCTAAATATTAATGTTGAATTGGCTGGAATCATTAATTTCTAATTTATTTTCCATTCACAAAATGACACCTGTGGGTTTGTGACGTCACAGCTCACTAGTCCACGCGCGCGGAAAGAGGCGAGCTGTGACGTCACAAACCCGCAGCTGTCACTTTGTGAATGGAAAATAAATTAGAAATCAATGATTCCAACCAACTCAACATTGGTATTTAGGTATATTAGGATATTAGACACTTTTTTTTGTTCAAGGTGTTCTACGCCTTTAAGAACTTTAAAAATAAATAGTAAATAGTTTTAACATGAATTCTTGAAACTCTTGAAATATAGCAACGTAACTTCAAATTGATACCACAATTTTTCCAAGCAGATTGAGTGAAAACGTATAGGTAAAATATTTACAATGATTTCAATGAAAAAATAAACAACAAAATTGAACTAGGTACTGTACTTTTTTATTTAATAAAATTTAGGTACTTATTTTATTTACTTGACATCACTTATATTCTATACGCTTATGTTGTAAAAATGCTAATTCACTAATTCAGGACACGTCAATGGAAAGGTTTATTTTTTAATATTATTAAATGTTGAAATATAATGTTAAATATGATAGTTTTGGAATATGATACAGGGTTTACCGTGTACCATTCCAAAACTATCATAAACTTTTTTATTTTTTATTTTTAAGTACTCGCTTAACAAGAGTTAATGAAGTAATAAAATTTTACAATGAGTAATGAAGTACGATTTAACATGAGTTTTAGAGCTTCTGAAAAGAGCAATTGTAAAAACTACAGTTTAAAATTACAAATTCATGGAACAAGCAATATACCAGGCCAAAATGGTAATAAGAAAACACTAGATAAAATGGCCTTTTCTAATGTGAATATCACGAGTTTTGAATAGTATATATGGTATGATTCACATATGAATCATATGTGATTGTTTCACGTAAGAATTTTATTATAACCGTAGCAGCAACAACAACAACAACAAAAGAAAAAAAAAGTACTTTTTGATATTTCTAACAAGCTTTTTTATTGATATGTAATTGTATGTACATTTTGTACAGTGCAATTATTAGTATTTTTCTGGAAAAATTATTAAGTTAAACATAATTTCATTATATTGTTACATATTTTTGTGTTCATAATATTAAAATGTCTATCATTACTATTTGCTGTTTTGTTTATATAAATATTATGAAAATATCTCTATATTTGACATTAATATAAATAATAATATCTGTTATGTGTATGAATGCAAAGTTCAAATTTGATATAATTAAGTATGTTAATATTATCGTTTTAAGCTAGTGTATATAAAATACTCGTCTGGTAAAGTTTTTGTAAAACAGGGCTGCCATGCTCGCACAACGCCTTAAAGGGCCCATGGCCTCAAAAACAAATTTCCTCTCAATAATAAATCATGAGATAGGACTATTATAAATACACATATTTTGTGCCTTAACCCTTCAGTACTCTTACAAACTGGGGAGAAAACTTGTAAAGTAGGCAACCCGCGATACAATTTCTATTGTAGACCCGGAATTGTTGACGTCATGAATTCCTAAAATTGCCTACTTTACAGATTTTCAACCCCAGTTTGTGAGGCTACAGAAGGGTTGAAGGATATAATATGTGCATGGATAAAGGTCCCATCTCATGAATTTTACGTTTTTAATTTAATTCTTTGACGCCAGGAGCCCTTTAATAAGTTTATTATTATTATTATATTAAATCTCATCGAATGCTTACATGTAATTGGAACAGTAATACAATTGAAGTGATGAGTATTATCTGTGAAAATAATAAATAAAAAGTATACATAATTGATCATGTACACAATACTACCAAAAAATATAATATAGTAATTTACCTTCATTGTCAAGCGTACGTATGTAAAAGTCGTATTATTACTACTGAAATTTTGTTCGTTTGGAACAAGTAAAAAAATAAAGCTCAGTAAATGACTATTTATATACTGTCAATAATTATACATTTACTACGTTCTAAGTATTTAATTTAAGAAAAAAAAAACTTAACCAAATTCCAGTGAAAATCAACTACAACAATATTCTTATCAACATTTTTTTTTAAATAATCTTAACTGTAAAAACAATAATAAAAATATAAAACAAGTGACTTTTTTTTATTACATATACATGAGTATATTACTATATTATGATAAAGATTTTAAAAGGTAAAACAAGAGATAAATATAAGTTTTTATATACATAAACATATATACAATTGTAAAGATTTCGTAACAATTATAAGTGATAAAAATGTAAATAAAAATGTAAACTTTCTTGTTTAGGTATTTAAATTACTTTTGTATATTGCGTGTTCGATATAATATTATTTTATATTATAATTTCTTAGTATTTTCATGACTTGTGTTCATACTATACAAAACAATTCACGAAATAATGTAATAATGTACCGATACGGATACAATAAATTACAAACAAAGGAAGTAAAAGTCAACATTTCAATATAGTTTTTGCCACCCACCTCAACTGCTCTCTACCTTAACCTGTGTTATCTTTGTGGCTATGTTGCTACATTTACCATTTTTACCAAAGATTTGTAATTTTATGTTTCCGTATCGGCACATACAGTATGTGGTATATTATTAGTATTATTGTCAGAAGGTAAAATGAAGAGAGAGAGAGAGAGAGAGAGAGAGAGAGAGAGAGAGAGAGAGAGAGAGAGAACAACTACTACTAACTACTTTAACCATTAACTATAGTAACTAAGTATTGGGATAGTATTTATTCTGTCACTTGATGTCAATTGATTTACTAGTATTTCTGTCATCTGATATATGTAATTATATATTTAATGATAATTTTACTTATTGCACGTATAATTAAATTAAATTTTTGCGTTGCATATTTTATTGTGACTTTTAAGCACGTGAAAAAACGAATATTTTGCAACTCTAATTTTTACAGTATACTTTCTACCATAATTCTCTCTCTCTCTCTCTCTCTCTCAATATTTGTGCACTGCAAAATATAAAACTACCACACTTCTAATTTTAGTACGTTATACTAGATGGTACTAAATTGTACTCTTTTTGTAGTACTTTATAAAGTACTAATTTAAAAAGTAAATTTCATCTAACGTTAGAGCAAATATCTTTTTTATAATATTATAACAAAAAATATCATATAATTATCTTTTGTTATTTATGCGAAAGCAACACGAACTTCATTAATGACAGCTGAAAACATATATCAAACAGATATATAAACATATGGTTGAGAGATATAAAACACACACACACATATGAGATACAATTATGCAGATAAAAGTAATAATAATGTTAACCGCGTGATCAAATATTTAAATAAATTGTTTTTGTCATACTTTATCTTTTTTGTAAAATAAATAATAATTATAATAATATTAAAAATATAAATAAGTATTAAATTGACCATAACGTTTAGTTTTTTTTTTCTAATTGATGAACAACAGGCACCTTCACACAATCAGGACACGTCATTGGCAAGGGTCATTAAGTCGATCACTGGCATAGATCATTCTTATATATGTTTTTTTTTTATGTTTAATTTGGCTGGTATATACATTATGTATACCAGGCCAATATGTATGTATGTAAAATTGAAGCTTTTAAATTTTGAACTGCATGCTTTAGAATCTTTGTATCACCTAAAAAATCTCATTACACATATTGAAGTGTACAAAGCACAACTCAAATTTTAAGCAAAAAGTAGGACATTAACCAAACTACTGTCAAAGGAACAAGGTGAAAAAATGTGTGCAAAATTGACTCTAATTACGACTGAAAATTTTTGTTGCTCATTGTTGACTAATAAAAATGTGATTTTGATGAGTTATTTAAGGTTCCTCTACATAATAAAGCTACAACTAGGAGTTTATTATAGTAAAAAAAAAAAAAAAAAAAAAAAAAAAAAAAAAAAAAAAAAAAAAAAAAAAAAAAAAAAAAACAGTGAGACGAGAACTAGAATCAAAAACAGAGAGAGCTATACATTACTAGAACTACAGAGAGATGGAGGTTGAAAGAAGGTCTCATCGCTATCTTTCCACAACGATGTATAGTTATCGTTGCTTCATGCCACTTAATTGCTAGGTTCGTAAATCATCAAATTGGTTTATGTTTATCTTCAAAAGTGTGTTATTTTCTACAACAACTGCACTATTTATGGTAGTTATGTTCCAAATTAATATATAAATTTCAATATTTATATATTCTATAATATAACATACAATTATACTATATTCCTTACACTACTACTTATTATTATTATAAAAATCCCTTGCTGACTTTATATCTGTCAATAATTTTATTTTTCATTTTTAGGAATTTTCATTTTCTTGAAGTGTAACGAAGAAATAATGCTACTTGAAATTGTCAGATAAAATATTATTTTTATTAACATCACATTTCGTACAAAACGATAAATACATTTTAAATCCATGATGAAGCCATATTGCTAAGGTGATGATGGTGGTGGTGGTGATGTTGTGTTTGTGTAGGATACCTCGAAGCTAGGAGAGTGGCAAACGCTTCATCTACCTCGCAGATAAAACGACGAGCTGGGTGGAAAAAAAACGGAATAATTATATTGAATTTAGGTACACTCTTGCTAAAACAAGATTAGAAATTCGTGCCACAGAATAAATTATGCTAAATTGGGATTGCATAAATATTTATGCTCTATAACAATTTATTCTATGTATACAAAGTTGCTGTATGTACGAAATATAGTCTAAAGTATACTGTTATAAATATATATTGCTAAAATTGGGCTAGCATATTTATTACCAAATTATTATTTTTGCCCGTGAATATCCACTTATAAATATTAGTATATATATGGCATACATACCGCAGAGTGTTATGTTTGATTCACCTAAATTAGATATAATTCACCTAAATTAGGTGACATTGTAGTATATTTTACGTATAAATACCTACTCCAGAATAATATTTACCTGTTGCATTTACAGGATTCATGTACACACCTGTCATTAATAAAGTTTTTTTTTTTTTTTTTTTTCGTGTTTATAGTGTAAGTAGTGAAATGGTAAAACGCATTTAAAAAATGGTACTTTACCTTCATTAAGAAACAAAATAGCAAACAGATCAATTATGTATTATTATAACTTTATAAGTGCACCGAACTTGAGCAACGTCGAGCGTGGTCAGTACTTGGATAGGTGAAACCGTACAAAGACTGGCTGCGTGGCTGTGCTGGCAGTTTGACCACTGCTTGCTAATGTGAGTGCTGTCAACTCTTGGTTTTCCGAGAGTCAGTGGTCCGGGTTGCACAGATCTGGTAGTCGAGCCCAGAAGAGTGTGATAACGGGTTGAGCCTGAGGTCTGGTAAGCCTCAGATCATACATTAAAGCCCATACTGAAAAGGTTTAATCCTGGCCTACACCGAAAGGTATTATGGCGTCATGATACCTTTATAACTTTAACATGCAACTTCATAACTAGTATAATATAACATTCACTCAACCAGTGCTCCTTTTTTACGCCTCCGTTTGTTATTAGTTGTTAGACTTAAATACGTTACATTATAAAATAATATACAAACATTTTTTTTTCTTTGTAATATAATATTATTGCAATATTATAGCAAGTAATATTATCATAGAAATAACAATTTATAAAACGTAATAAAATATTTAAGCTTTAAAATACAGATTTAGATTTTAGATTTATTGAGCAAAAAAATTGTACATACATAGTCAAAGTCACAAACATTGAAAAAATTATACTCAAAGGATAATTAAAAAGGCAAAGCCTGTCGAGTTAATAATCACCCATTAATAATTATAACAATAGAAGTAGAAAAAAAAACATGATAAATTATGGTTCATAAACATAGACACTGGCATTTCTAGCAGAACAACGCCTCTAGGAAAAGTATCATTATAATAGCATTGATTCTCAGTAGAGTCACTAATTCACAATCTAGCAGACTTACAGTTAGATCTAATAGTGACGCTATTAGCAGAGAATACAGGCAAATCAATAATTATGATTTTAGGGTAATTAGATGAGTAAACATAATCTGAAGTTTAATATTTCTACTTCTTCTAGTCAACCTGCTCGCAGATAAATTTTATTCTTATAGAATCACAAGGTAAATCATACCAATCTCCCCTCCATAAGATCAAACAATGTTCACTGTTGAATTGCTCAGGCTGTCCTCTTGCCCAGTCTTCAAAATCTACTGCTACTCCTGTCATCCAAGTATAGTTTGGCCAACCTATCTTGTTACCTCCGGTCATCACCCAGTCTTTTGTCATACCTAACAAGAATTGCATATATTAAGCCATATTCACACTTTACAATATTTGTACTGATTTTTTACTAAAAAAATTATTTCTGTTGGCATATGGAAATAAGATGTATTTAAATGGAGTTTTTCATCAACTGAAATCTCCATCTGATTGCCTTAAACCAAATTTTTTTTTAGTTAAATGTTATATTTACTTATTTTTTGAATAATATATATATATATATATATATATATATATATATATATATATATATATATATATATATATATGTGTATTTCTGTTTATTAATTTTTTACTCTTAATTTTAGTATTAAAATATTTATGAAATAGTCTTGGACAATATTGTACATCCATCAGAATGACTGCTTAATTCCTTTTTTTTTTTTTTAACAGGTTATACATGTGAATTTAAACATAAAAAAATGACATAACATGCATACAACCCACTTAAAAATAGAAGGAAAAGATAATTTCATACTGAAAGCTCCCCAATATAAATAATAATAATTGGTAATAATTGGTAATATTTAAGTAATTATTTATACAAACTTTTATCTTTATTACATTTTTTTATTATTATTATTTTTTGTGTAATTAGAAGTTGGAATTGAAAAAATATAAACATTTGGCAACTAATGTACTTCCTGTTTCAGTCAGGCTGTTATACGATATTTAAAGAGATTCATCTACATCACCCGCTTTCATCCGCCACTTATTATATTCACATATATATTCAATTCATGAAATACCCATACCAATAAGAACCAGTCACATTATTATACTTGCTGTACGATGAGTACAGTACAAGTGATGTATATTTTCATTGACTTAGCAAAATGTGTATTTTAAATATTGCCTAAAATGCATTGTTTTGCTAAAAAGATTCAATTTTTGAAAGTAAATACCAAGTTTGTTAAGCTGCGTCATAATGAGAGTGTTTTCTGCTTCTGTTTCGATGCTGAGTAAAGCCATCCCCAACAATCCACAGTAAGTATTTGCCTCAAACCAATTTGCCTATAATGAGAGATATACATAGTTTTTAATTTTATTATTTAGTGATCTCGTTGATGATTTCGCGTTGTCACATAAGTCAAGTATTATGACAATATTGGGGGACAAATTATACAGTATAATAATAAAACATGAACATGTTTCTAAATATCTATGTATTGTATAGATGTTAACCATAGCAGATGCTTTGTATTTGTATACTGATTGTAGGAAAGAGAAATGAAATAGATATTTTGAATTAATTTTAAATTTTTAAATGACATAATTAAATTAATTATAATATTTTGATACTTGAGAACTGTTTATATTTATTTACCACTGTTATAATTAATGTTTTGTTAATATAAATTTAAAAAAATACTGCATATATTAAAAGTGTAATTTGCATACTATCCTTCGTATTTAATATAATAAATTATTTGAAGGTATTGAAAGACATTACTGACCGTTTGTTTTGTGACAAAAAGATATGTGCGCCCTCCCAATACTGTGGTTTTTGCCAAAGTTTGAAGTGCGCTGGCAGCTAAAGAATAAAACAAATGTCAATAGAAGACTTGCAAAAAGGGGTTTACTGAGAAAACAAACAATCCTAGAACCCATAAAATACTAACAAAGTGCTTGCAAACGAATTCATGTTCCTATCTTTTGATTTAACATGCTTTCTTAAGGGGGAATTATCCAGCTATAACTTGAGTTATTATTTTTCTTTTTTGTTCATGCTGAAATTTTTACTATACCTCACTGAGACTCAAAGCTAAAGCTCTAAGTATTTAAAAATAAAAATTAAAGGAAACAAATGAATACGTAAATTGTAATGCAAATTTTGTAACGGACTAAAAGAACGAAAAGTATTGAATTAAATTTAGAGTTTGTATGCCTGATTGTCTCCAATAAAAGTCTTTATTTAATTATATTATATAATTATTATAAATTATATACTGACCATATGAGCTGACGAGAACATTGGTGCCCTCAACATCCACAGCTAAGTTGTCCTGAGTCTTTGTAGATTTGTCTCCTCCGTTCAAGACAATCTGCATAAGTTGAGCTAGCTGTTCCTTCATCTGTTCAAACTCTTGTTCTCGAATCTTACTCTCTCTGTACACATTATAAACATGCGTTTTAATTTAAGTAATATTATAAGCGTTAATAAGTTTTTATAAGATTTATGAGTCATATGTTACCGGTGAAAAAAGTAATCATAACTTACTATTGATTTAAAACATGTAAAACAAAAGAAGAAACCTACTATCCCTCGCGTGAATGAAGAAATGAATTTAATTTTTTTTTTTTTTTTTTTTTTTATTATATATCACTTATATACAGAAATCCAACCAAGGCCTAGGCCTTATCGGTCGGTTCAATTATTATTATTAACATCATTTTTTTTTTTTTTTTTTTTTTTTTTTTTTTTTTTACATTTTAATACACATACAAATTTTATTTAATTGACAAACTAAACAAAAAAATATATATATTCTTATTTATATTTAGAACAAAAACATAAAATTATTATTATTATTTTATGGTATATATATAATGCATATATTTTCAGCTACCATCACCAAATTAAAGATACGAACAAAATGATTAACTTATCAATTTAAACAAGATAAAAAATGCTCTTTTAACTCCATTTTTACCTGATCTTTTGATTTTAGTATTTTTAAATTTCCTGGAATCTGATTCCACAACTTAGGTAAAATAAATTTATTTAATCTTTCACTGAATCTATTAATAATTTTTGGTACAAATAAAGGATTTGTTTGCGCAACTCTAGTATTATAATTATGCAATCTTTGTATCCCATGAGATTCAATAAAATAATTTTGACACAAAAACCTTAAATTTCTTAATTCTTCAATTGGCAAGATCTTAAAATGTTTAAAATAGTCCACATCATTTTCAAATTTATTCCCAATTCTTAATGTTTTTATAATTCTTTTTTGCATTTTTTTTAATTCATACAATTTCCCTGATTTAGTAAATCCATAAGATACAATTCCATACAAAATATGTGAATGAACAAAAGAAAAATACAAAGATCTCATTGTTTCCTCATTTACAAAAGGTTTTACAGTTTTTAACTGAAATAAGGATGATCTTAATTTATTAATTAAAATACTGATATGTATATCCCAGTTAAAGTTTTGATCAAAATTTGTACCTAGATAATTATACCTATCAACTTGTTCAACAAATACACAATTACAATTTATTTGAAAATTATGTAAACAATTATTATCATGCGCTTTAATCATAACTTCTTCATTCTTTCTTAAATATTTATTATATATATGCATCACCTTGGTCTTTTTTCTATTTATTAAAAGTTTTCTATCATGTATGACCACTCTAATACCCTATCAAAATCCGATTGCAACATATTTACTGTTTCATCAAAATTGCTGTTTGCCGCTATCATCAAAAAATCATCAGCAAACATTTTTCCAATACAGAATTTTAATAATAAAAAAATTTTATTTACATAAATTAAGAAAAATTTTGCACTTATTATACCACCTTGTATAATGCCACATTTAATTAATTTTATGTCACTTAACATATCATTAATTTTAACTGCTACCTTACGATCTTTTATTATATTCTTAATTAATTTCATTAATTAATTAATTAATTAATTAATTAATTAATTAATTAATTAAATTTAAATTAAATTTAAATTAAATTTAAATTAAATTTAATTAAATTAATTAAATTAATTAATTCATTAATTAATTTGAATTTAATATACAGTTTAGTCGTAGCCTAACCCAACAATTGAGTTTACATTGAAGTAGGGACGGTTTATTGGCATACTTGTCAATCGAAAGTTACCAGTGGTAAAGCTATTATGCTCTGACCAGCAGTATAGCTAATAAGATGGTTCCAAGTTGCAACAATGAAAAATTTGTTAATGCAAATCGTCTAATAGAAATTAAATGTACACAAAGAAAATTACAAGCTGCATGATCAATAATAAGAATAGAGCTTTATTGGGCAAAAACTGTATACAGTAGACATGGAAATAGGCAAAGTCACAAACACAGAGAAGGTTGCTCAAAAGGATAATTAAAAAGGCCAAGCCCTTCGAGATAATCATTAATAATTTTATAATAATAAAAACAAACTTATATTTTTTATTGGCATTTTTTTAACATCGCAATTTATATTATTATATAGATTGACCGTAAAAGTTAAAAGTAATTACTATAACTTTTCATGCAAAAAAGCAAAAAAAAAAAAAAAAAAAAAAAAAGCTCAGCTTTGCAAATAAAATCTTAAGCGTTATATTGATCTTCAATATACCAATAAAGAGTTAAGCAGTGATTCAATGATTAGAACTGAAGAAGTTTCCCCAGTCTATTATAGTTACGTCACCGCAGTTTGTCATTTAAACTTATAAATTTTCAGCCTTGTATACTGTATACTTACTTCGAATTTAATGTTTCTATCATTTCCACTGTATTCTTCTTGGTATCGTTCATTTGAGCTTGCAATCCTGCAACCCTGTAAAATCACAGGTAAAAATATTATTGATCATTTAAATATAATTAAATTAACAAATTTTTTCCGAGATAAATAACAATATAATAAAAGTTTGACTAAGGCACTTAAAATCTAAAACAATAACATATTATTGCTTTTCGTGCATTTCAGTGAAAAATTCCAAATAGAAAATAGTGCATTTTGTTACTATTGTTATTATTTCTTTTGTTGTTCTTCAACTCAATGTGTAGAAAATAGATGCCCGTATTAAATAATATAGAACAATATATATATTATATATATATATATATATATATATATATATATATATATATATATATATATATATATATATATATATATATATATATATATATATATATATACTTGAATGTACTGTATACATATTTGTGATATTTGTATAAAAATCAAATACGTCCCATGCTTTCCATTGCCCTTGTTCCCCTCTTACATTGCCTGCAGTTGCTTATTTTCTTGCTCAAGTTGTTGAAACTTCTCTAACGTCATCTCCGCGCCTCGTTGAACAGACTCACAGCAAATCTGCAAATATGAGATGAGATGAAAAGAAATAAACGAAAAAGGTGATTTAAAATTTAATAAAAATCTATAATGATTTATTTATTATTATTATTTTTTTTGCTTGCCATATTGTGTATTCGCGCTAAACCAATCCCAGTCCCAGTCAAGACATTGTTTTATCGACAGGTAAGGATACTTTCCAAATTAATGGAAAAGCACACACGGGCTAACCACGGCCTATATATACACAGCCCGGCATTTACCATGAAAGCCTAAAGAAACCGTGGGAACATCTAGGCAGGCTGGTCGGAGTGATCGGCGCAATCACATCAATTATGCACCTCCCGAATGCTGTGCGTTGTCATGGAATGCATGTAAACATGCATCGTGCAACGTGTTGTGCTCTCACACTTCACGTACGCACCCAGCAGTGGTTCAAACCTATACTCGGTGTGGAGTACAGAGTTACGAGTCAACTGCCTTCACCACTCGGCCATAATTTAAAGGAAGTGGGCAGATATTTTAATATGAAAAACATTGTTTAACGAATTGAAATGTATCTAAATAAGTTGAGAACAAAATTAAAAAGCTATTTTGGGTGCAAAAGTTTCAAAAATAAGCATCTAAGGAAATGGTTCTACACATTTTTGCACCGTTTTAAAATACATAAAATCTGTTATAAGTTATAAGTTAAATTTAAAAAGTTATTAGAAAAATTTCTTGGCATTTTTATTTTTTTAAACACAATTACAAATTCAACCAAAGCAAAGCCTTATCGGTCGGTTCAAAAAAAAAAAAAAAAAAAAAAAGTACCATATTTATGTCTACATATTTTTTATATAGATGAAAAAAAATAAAATAAAAAGTAAAACAAAAAGGAAATACCATTGTTATCACCGTATTGATAACAAAAACAATACAAAAAATTAAACAAAAAGAAAAAAGTTGTTATTTGTACTGTATAGTTAAAGTTTATCAACAAAATATTTGGTTATATTCTTTTTTATGTTATATTTTCATTTGTGATTTTTTTTTAAATTTAGATGGAATTTGATTCCATAGTTTAGGCAATAAATATTTTTTTTTGATCTTTCATTGAATCTATTCACAATTTTAGGAACAAACGAAAGATTGGTTTTAGCAATTCTTGTATTATAAATATGACTTCTCAGTGTGCCATGAACTGTTGCAAAATAATTTTCACAAATGAAAACATATTTAAAAGTTCTTCAATTGGTAATATATTAAAATATTTAAAATACTTAATATTGCTATTTGATAGTTGATCATTTATAAAACGTAAATGAAATATTTAGACCTTTATTGTTTTGTAAATTAAAAATTAAATTATTTTTCATGCATTGAAAAAAAATACTACAAATGGCAGACACATAATTTTGTAAATTAAAATAGGTAAATATTTACCTGGAATGTAACTAGAATGATACAATGTCACACAATTAGTTGAAATGACATCTAATCTAGATAAGGCACATACTTTCTACCAATATTTTATATTTCACCTATTAAATTTAAAATATTGATTTATTCAGCAACAGAGCAAATCCACAAGTACTGAATGTAATATAGTCAAAACATACAAACAAAACATTTAAAACAAAGAAATTGCATCAATACTTTGTTTCAGGTTAATAATTACCTATTACAAGATTTATGTACACTCCTCCGTTTCTAAAATTATCTAGCAAAGGGAAAAAGCCGTTCTCTTTAGAAAATTGTCAACATGGCATCGTAAGTGACAGCAGCGTTGTCAGATGTAACCTTCACTAATGCAGCTGCAGGTATTCCGTGAGGTTAAATCTGACAACGCTGCTGTCCCGTCAGATGACATGTTGACCATTTTTTAAAGATAGCGGCATCACTTTGATGGATAATTTTAAAAGCGGAGGAGTGTACGTGCTTAGGATAATAATATATTTTACCATTACAAATCTCGCGCTATATTTGCAATGTTTATTCTAATCAAGGTCCATATAATAAAGAGGTTAACCGCAGCACAAAACTCGCGCAGTTGATTTTATTTTGTGATGGATGTACATTCTTGATTCTAAGCCAATACGATGCCGTTCACCAGCTACGTCACTGATAAGGTGAATAAAAACACACCCGGTGATTTATGACGTCTTTGGTGAATAATGAATTTTTTTAAGCTGCCCGACCTTGGCCAAAACTTTTCCCGGAGCATCTAACCTCTTATATATGGACCTTGATTCTAATGAGAAACACACGCGCTGGATTTAAATGGTAAAATAAAATATCACAGTCATGTGAACCTACGATTAAAAGTAATTCTTTTTCCTTGTAGACACAAATTGTTGTAAAAATTTATATCATACTCATGTGGCTACTTAATTTGATCCTTAATTGTTGAACATTCTGTATAATTGAGCAAAAAACTTCAAATGTTAGGCAGATGTTATATAAGATTATCTTGCCATATATAAGATTCAATAGAGAGAAAAAAAAAAGAGAAAAATTAAATAAACCTTACCTGTGCAACCAAGACACATAGTAAAATTAAACTCTTCATTAAAGAACCACTTAAATATAAATCGTAAATTTGAAATAAATACTAATAAAATATTGAAAAATTAGACTTAAAAATATTTATTTCTTCTATATGCGTAAAGTTTTGAAGTGTTAGAAATAAAATTAGTTAATTAAAACTGAATTTTTTAAATGTTTCTTCTTTCCACGAAGTAAAATTTTAATAACTGGGCCACCAGTTTCAAGATATAGGTCACGAATTTAGTGTTTCGTGTGCACTGATAAAAAAGTAATAAAAAAAAGTATTTGGCTGTTATCAAAGAATGGCAAATGCATATCACTGTGTGTTATTTTTTTGTATGTTAAAATTATTAATAATTATATAAAACATATGTTTATAATTGGTCATTTTATATCAAACAAACATGGAAACACTGTTATAAATATATATATATATATATATATATATATATATATATATATATATTAAATATTTTAATATACATATTTCATATTTTTATTTATTTTTTATATATTTTTATCTTCACTGATGCATTGTTGAAAAGTTGACATACTTAATGTCGTGATTGAAGTTAATTTTAATTAACATCTTTCATCATGTTCAAAAAAATAGTAATTGAAATTTAAAATATATAATTAGTTATAAGATAGGTATTTTTTTTAGAGATATGAAATATTTGCCACCATTATATATTATGTAAACCTGTACAAAACCTTTGTTCAGTTTTTTTTTATCATTGTTGCAACAATGAAATAATAGAAATAATTGTAAAATTAAAACGAGTATCATATACGTGCCTGTTATTTGATAATTTATTAAAAATGAGATTATTACGAAGACTAAACAAATTTATGGTAATTTTATTGCATATTTTAACAGAGAACATTGTCCTGAATCGATAGAATTTCTAATTTTACAGTTCATTACATATTTTCAATTATTTTTTTAAAGTTACGAAATGACGTCACAGGTTGCAACTTTTTCCTATTCCCACATGCATAAGTTGCCACCCGTGACGTCATTCTTTTATTTTCAAATTTTAAATAAAAATACTGAATGAACTCAAAAATGAGAAATTCACATATCAATCGATTCAGAAAAATAGCTTCTTAGAATATGAAATAAAATTACCCTTAAATTATTTTTTGTAGTTTTCCTCGCATTGTATAGCAAATTTTTTGCATCCTTTCAAATTTTTTAGGATAAATATGTTTCAATTAAATTGTATGTATTTGGTATAAATATACATAAAATATATTTTTATTCAAATCTTTAACAGCGACTAGCAGAGTTTACAGAAAGTTTCTTTCATTAAATATTCTCACAAAGCATTTGCCTACCTCCACTCACCGTTTCCCCAGAAAACTCGTACTTTATAATTTTAATATATATATATATATATATATATATATATATATATATATATATATATATATATATATATATATATATATATATATATGTATTAAGTATAGTCAATGCACATATAATTATCTATAGTTAGATTTTTTTTAGTTCTTTCTGCATTCTTAATGCCTCAATCTGTTTATTATTCGTAATTTACATAAATTTGATTTATTTTTACTAATTATATTTTCTAATTGAAATGTTTGGAAACAATAACCTGTAGTTTATAGATGATTTTGAATGTATCATTATATTATAGGGTGTGTACGCATGACATCTTCTGACTGCTTTTCGATGCTCTTCTTGAGCAATAAATAACAATGCTAAGCATAGGACAAACGAAGTTTTTGGCTATTTTTCTTGGTAAATTAGCTATTTTTGGTCTCTCTCTCTCTCTCTAATTTAAATGTATCTATAAATAATTAAGTTGAATTATTTATAACAATCAATTGATATTATTAAGATTTTTATTTCATTTTTAGCTATTTTTTACTTACATACAGAGATGTTCATACATAACTTCAAATCACTATAGAAACTGCAAATAATTTTTCATTTCTGGAGCCAATGAAATTAAATATGGTTTTATGACAAACCAGTTATTTTTAATAACAAGTCGACACTGACTTTTCAAAGTTCGTGGGTTTTTAACCAAATTTATTATTGTATCTTTTATTTCCTGAAGTTCACCTCCATCGATCTTTTCATTAAAATAAGTCAGAAAATTGACCTTTTCTTTTTCACCCAATGTACCAAACCCTTTAATCCAAAAATTTACTCCAAATTCATATAGCATAACCAGAATATTAAGAATAATTTGACATTGATTTGAATCAAAATTGTGGTTTGATAAACGATACAGAACTAGGTTAACTAGATTAACACGACACTGTGAATCAGTCAAGTATATTTCATAATTTGGAGTCAAGCCATGTAACAGTAAAAGTCTTGCACATTGGATATCAAGCGAGGAAAGAGAAATTAACAACGGGCAGTGAATTTCGTCTAGTGCTTGTGAATCGTGGTAGAGAGAACGTGGGGTTAATTTTCCTTGTGCAGGGTAGCCTTGCTGCAGTGCCTTTTGAAGTGACCTGTAAATGAAATAATAATTATTGAATGAATGAATGAATGAATGAATGAATGAATGAATGAATGAATGAATGAATGAATGAATGAATGAATGAATGAATGAATGAATGAATGAATGAATGAATGAATGAATGAATGAATGAATGAATGAATGAATGAATGAATGAATGAATGAATGAATGAATGAATGAATGAATGAATGAATGAATGAATGAATGAACGAATGAATAAATTAATAATCACCCATGATCGTTGTTAACTACTAGTTTGATCACAACTTGCAATGGTAAAATTTGTGTAATACTTTGCTTAATATTCAACGCCATGCTTGCAGGTGGTTGATTTTTCTGTTGCACTTTGACTTCACGTCCACGAGATGCTGTCATCTTTACTTGTTGAGGTCGAGGGAAATTGAGTCTTAGGTATCTAAGTACAGAAGTGTCTTCCTTCGCATCTACTGTAAAGTAATTCCGTGCAACATCTTGTAATACTGCATCGCCTCTGTTGTTTGATAAATATGAAACTAATTGATGTGATTCTCTCTCTCTCTCTCTCTCTCTCTCTCTCTGTTTTTCTCTTCTATTTTCTCATTATCTTATAAAACGCGCATCATGCAGTCACAAAAAATTAATATATTATTATTATTTAATGTTTTCTAAATATGAACTTTGAACAGTATATTTTCAGCGTGAAATTTTTGAATATATTGTTAACATAAACATACAGTTAAAGAATAAAGTCAAATGAAAAATTTTTAAAATTAAAAATTAAAGTGCATTCAAAAACGTATAGTGTACATTTTTAAAACATTAAAAGCTAAACACTTTCAGAATTGTAAGAAAAATATGAATAATAATAATAATTATATCAGTTGATAAAATCACAGAAAAATACTTAATAAATAATAAATAAATAAGAAAATAAACAATACTTCAAAAATCTATCTCAATATTTTACTTTTTTTTTTTTTTTTTTTTACCTTTTTCTCCTTGCATTATTTGTTTTATACTTATTCCACTATGTGTATTAAGAAATATACTTTATATTAAATGGAATAAAAATCCATTTTGATGATGTCACATGAAAGCGCAGTAAGATACTGAAATACAAGTGGAGTGTGATTTTTAAATAAACAGACTACATTCTTCAATTGAAAACAATCATTATATCATATTCAATCATATCTTGTTAGTTAACTTTTATTAACCTATTTGTGACCTCTATACATTGAAATAAATCACATAATATTATATGTGTGCACTGGAGTGATTCAAGGAGTAAGTGGCATGTATTCTATCGCTGAAGACAGTATAGACTATAGAGTTTTCTCTTGTGATTAATTTGATTTTCTTATTTCAATTATGATTCTTTCATTACATCTTTATTATTTATTTTAAAAATACTGAAAATTATCAGTATAAAAGAGTCACTTATTAATTAATAATATAATTTAAGTTAAAAATGCAAGTTATTAATTAAAAATATAAAAATTTATATTAATGTTTCTATTTATGCGGCTGACCTTTGAAAAAAAAAATTTTCATAGCTGAATCATATATGTACAGCTCTGGCCAAAAGTTCCCGAACGATTTGCATAGGCAACCCGCAACCACACTATGTTATCTGTATGAGAAAACGCAGCGGCCGCCGCTGCCCCGTTCGGGAACTTTTGGCCAGAGCTGTACCATCATAATATTTTATTAAGTGTCATGTGGTCATGATCACTAACTTTCTACCATTTTAAATTTTATTTCAAAAAAAAAAAAAAAAAAAAAAAAAAAAGTATAAGTGATATACTTTCTAGCACTTACAATTAGCAGTGTATTTATGAAAGAGCTCTGATGATCTAAAATATCATTCTTGTAACTTCCAGTTTTCAAGCACTGTAATTAACTCGTTTATTTCAATTAAGTGAAAATTTATATTTCTGACAAATTGTGTGGTTAAACGAAATAAAAATTTATGATTTAAATGAAGTATATAATATACAAGCGCCACGTTTCTAATTCATTTATATTTTGAATTCTAAAATGATAGTTTCTTAGTATCCTTTGGAAATGACGTAAGGTAATGAAATTAATTTTTGAAATTGATAATATTTATAGACCACAAATTATTATACATAATATACATATAGAACAAAAACAACAATAAAATAGGTTAAACACATGTCATATATTTCAATATGAAAATTTGATAAGGTTTATTGACAATATATTGCATTAAAATGTTATTTGATTTTTATTCTATGTAGTTATTGTTATTATGTTGACATTGATTTATTTTCTCGACTCTATGAATCAGTGGTAGATGGTGAAGGTGACAATCTTCCCATCCCCAAAAAATCAGTTAAAATACATAGGTATTCAAAATTCAAAAATTGTTATTCATTTCTTTCATCCTACACACACAATACATAAAAATATGCATCAGTCAAGGTTATTGCTGTTTTTTTTTTTTTTTTTTTTTTTTTTTTAATTATTATTATTATATTATTTTAATAACACTACCGCTCTCCTCCCCGAGATTAAGGCTATATCCCAAATTAATTCTAGTGGCATCTAGGGCACTTCATTATTAGTATTGTGTTAAAGATTGAAGGGTAAAGAGGTCGCCACTTCCAAAATAGTGACCTGGATACGCCGTTGTTGTTCACAGTCACTGTGACATAAAATTTTATTGTATAATATATTATTAATTTAAGAATTTTTATTATATATAATATGGAATAATTGAATGCATAGCCTTAATTAAATTCTTTTTATATGAATGAAAAGCTAAATTGCCATTAGACAAAGGCATAAATTGTTAAAAGCGAGACAATGCGGAAACTAACCATACGTATTGTATTGTACAATAAGTGTACAAACATATGTACACTCCCCCCAAATAAATCTGACCGGTTGCGTTAAAGTTTCCCCATATATTTAACATTTGGAGACACTAACGCTGTGGTCAGATTTATTCGGGAGGAGTGTACATAATTTACTTTTTGAGTGCCTGTTGATTATGCAACTTTTTGAACACACGTGCCAAGCATGTTGCATACATTTACAAAAACCAGGGGTTCGGAAAAAAATGCATTGTGTGTTTATTTGATTATTAAAAATAATTTAAGTAATATACCATTAAAACATACATGCATTCAAATTACACTCCTTTTTTAATTATAATAAATATATTATATCCTCTGCTGTTAATTAATCTGTTAGTAATTATATTTATAGGTTATAAGTATATTATATAGCTTATGCAAAATTTGCTATTTATTTACTATAAACATACATATTATTGTTTTAATTTATAAATTCAATTCATCACAATATAAAAAATCTAAAAGTTCAATAGGTACTTCATTATCATTATTTAACTTCTCAAGATATTTTAAATATTCACTACCTTTCTCATGTACTAAAGAGATTCGACACCAACTTTTTAAACTTAATGGTTTAATCATAAGTTCTTGTAATTTCTCAACAATCCTACATTTCACCCATTCACTCTCATCAGTATTTTCTTGTCTTATTTTTCTAACTAATCTCTCTCTATTTAGAGTAATTGGATTCTCAAGTACTGCTAATGGAGTCATACCATGTCGATTTAATTCCCATAAATTTGCTCCAAATTCATACAAAAGATCAAGTATTAACAATGCATAAGGTAGATTTGTAAATGAGAATAGTATAAAATGATGTATTAATGATAAGCAATCTTTTGCTTCATCTGTAAGAAACATTTCGTGTTCCATTTCTGATTGCAAGTTTAAAGGAAGAGCCAAGTTATCTGAACTTGGTTTAAGTCTTCTACTATCTACATAACCCCCATACAATAACAATGATTTCAGTACTAATGGATTACATGATTCAATAGCACATATAGTAGGCATTTTAAACGGACAATGATTTAATTCTAAATCATAATTTAAATACTGATCTACTTTAACTCCTCTATTTAAAAATATTTTAATAATATCTAAAGTACATTCTTTTTTAATTGCAACTAATAAATAGTAATTTGGTGCATTTAATGCATTAACAATACCACTATTTTGTGGATTAAAGAATGGACTTACTATATTATTATTAAGTAAGTATCTTAGAGTCTTATATTTATGTCTATACAAACATGTTTCAATTATATCATACCAGCGATATATTTCCCATATATTAGCCCCTACTGTAATCATGTATGCTACACATTTATGATGATCTTTATAAACAGCATCAAATAATGCAGTACATTTTTCTGTATGTTCAGCAGGCATGGAGTATTTTTTACGTGATAAACATTCAGGATCGTCGCTTAGTTTACATTTCATTATAGCAATGTCTTGGTCGCTGTTTTTACAATTTTCAGAGTGGAGAAGATAGCGACGTTTTGTGGTGATGTTGCCTTCTGCATCAGTTTCCAAGTAGAAGTAAACTTCACCCTTAACCTCCATTTTATATAAACAATTTATTTAACTGTACTATTTTTATCAAGTTAATTGTATTGTTTTCTTTTTGTAAGAGCTGCAACATAAAGACAAAATCAGAGAATTTTTCTATGAGCTTTCTTGTGTTAATATAATAAGAGTAAGTAGTGGTATATACAGTATGGATAAAAGGAAAGAATATAATAATTAAACTATTTTTGAACAAACCATCTGGTGCTAAAAAAAATAGATGATGTATTAAAAGATAAGTTACTTAATTTAAAATTTAAATTAACTTTATTACTTACTATTAAACTGTATTACCTATGGTATATATGTACCAATAAATGAAATAAAATAGTTATTTTATATTTCTGCTCATACAGAATGCAAAAGTATTATTTGATGTATGGTGTATTATCAGTATATTTAAAGGTAAAAATCTTATTTTTAAAGGCACACCTATAGTAGTAAAGAAGAAAGCTAACAAGAAATTAATCTCTTTGTCAATGATTATCTATTAAATACATATATACTAATAAGAACAAATTTTGCTATATTGCTTTATATAAAAGCATATTTTATATAATGGAATATAATAATGTAATAGAAAATTAAAATGTTACACACAAATTCAAGCATAGAATTAATACAACAATATTTTTAATACTGTAATATATAATACATTTTTTTTAATTTTTAAACACAGGTTAAAAAAGTAACAACAACACAAACAAGTGATTATACCAGGGCAAATATTAAGACATAGTTCACGCATTTGAAATTATCATCAATATCTATACATATAGACAGGACAAGTTTGATATTGTAGTTTTTACATTATTATAATGTACAATTCTGGACAAAAGTTTGAGAACAGAGGGTGTGTAGGCAAACTGCAACAACTCAATGCTTTTCTGAGCAAAACTCAGGTTGCCTAAGCTGTACTGTACATTGCAAACACAATTAATGAATGACTTTCCTATTATTGTGTTTCCATGAGATTCTCAGAATCAACATCACTAACTTGTAATTCATCAGCACGCAAAAATGTCAAAATATCATCAGGCAACAAATATTCCAATCCTTTAATACAATGTAAATATCTACTTCCCATTTTCCTCATCAGAGAGATTCTAACTAAACTTTTCAAACTTAATGGTTGACCCATTAATTCTTGTAATTTTTCTGTTATTTTTAAACTTGCAAATACATCTTGACAAGTATAATTGTCATCAAAAAATTGACAACGATTCCTAAATTCTCTTTTCATAATTACAGGATTTTGTCTCATTTCTAATGGTGTTAAACCATATTTATTTTTTTCCCATAAATTAGAACCAAATTCATATAGAATATTTAAAACTAGTAACATTTTATGTAAGTTTAAAAATGCAGATAGAGCAAAATGATGAATTAAAGATAAGCAATCTTTAATATCAGTAGCGAGATCATTTCTAGCTGTTTGCCTAAAATCAATTGCACCACCATATAATAACAGTAATTTTAATATTTCAGGATCTTCTATTGAATTAACTAATGGTGAATATAATGTACAATCTTTCATATTAAAATCAAAATTTGAAAAATCATCAACATTTCCCCCATAATCTAATAACATTTTAACAATAGTTGGACCTTGATATAGAACAATTTAAGGAAAAAACCATCGCGGTTAGGATCAATGATAAAGAAAAGGATAGAAAAACCAGCAAGGGCCTTACCACAGTAGAAGTTCTATGGAGAGGTCGAGGTCTTGCATGGCACAGTATAATGTTATAAAAGTTTCTTTATAACTCTCCATAGAACTTCTACTGTGGTAAGGCCCTTGCTGGTTTTTCTATCCTTTTCTTGATATAGAACAGCTTGATATATATAATAATTAGCTCTAAATGGACCTATGTCTTTAGTAATATCATTAGTATTGTATGTTGCACTTATAATATTATTTGTAATTACATATTTTAATACTTTCAATCTATTATATTGTAAACAATAATCTATAATACCATAACTATTAAAACCTTGAAAATCACTTAAATTTCCACCATTTTTTATCATAAATGATAAACATTTATCATGATCTAATAATATAACATCTACAATAGCAGTTGTTTGTTTTTCAGAATATGTTGGTGAATATATTTTTCTTGTAATACAACGTGGATCTTCATTCAATTTATATTGCATTATTGCAATGTCTTCTAATGAATTTCTACATTTACGTGGATGTAAAATGTATTGTCTTTCAACAACTATCTCACCATAACTGTTTTTACCTAAGGTAAATTCAACATCACTATTAGCTGACATTTTGATTATATTAAAGTAAATTAAATGTAGGTATGCAACACAAAACACACACACACGAATTCAAACTCTGGTCTAATTTTCACTTCAAAGACACAAACACTAGATTGTTAAACACACTGTGGAGATGTGTGGCAGAGGCATTACGTAGGTTAGGAGCACAATGGATCTGGAAGCAAAACAAAAATGTACTTGTTATTATTATGAACAAAGTTAGTTATAATACTGTAGTCAAATATTGAAGTAAACATAGAAGAAATTAGGAATACACGGGAAATAATATTCTTTTTAGTTGCTACACTTTGAGGGTATAGTTGTCAATATTTTCATAATGCAAATTCAAAATTTATTGAATAAAAAAAAATGATAAAAATTAAATTAAAAAAAAAAAAAAACATAAGAAAAGCATTTGAATCTGCAACAATAAAATAGATATAAAAAAAAAAAAAAAAAAAAAAAAAAAAAACATCACTGTTAGGTTGATATAAAAGAAAGTGATAGAGGAAACCAGCAAATGAATACCATAGTGAAGAGAGTCCCAGAGTTTTGTGAAAATCTTGCTAGCATGAAGATAAAAAAAACAACTTATATTGGATAGTTATTGGCACTGAACTCCCTTGAAAAAATAAAGTATGTGCCTCCGTCAGTCCTTACCGTATAGACTCACTCAGATCATTCATAGTTTCTCTCTGAGTCTGTAAGAACTGAAGAAAGAACACACACACACACACACACACACACACACACACACACACATACCCCTTTTTCTCTTGGAAGTTCAGTGCTAAAAGATATCCAATGTGTGGTAGTTTTTTTTTTTTTTCTGTGCAAGCAAGATTTTTGTTAAACTATAGGACTTTCTTAATAATTGTTAAGTATTATTAATTATATTTTTAACATTATGATATATATTTTCATTTCAACATGTTCTTCTCAAATGTATTACATAACGTAAGATGAATTTGGCCATATGGGCAGAGTTTGCAACCCAATTTTTCACTCACTTAGAATTTTTATTATGATTTTTATATTCCAAGACATGCAAACCATGTACGTAATGTAAATAGGTTTTAGAATCATAACTTTTCTTCAATAATTAGTGAGTGACAAGAGGGTATATACTTTCAGATTTTATTTAACTTTTAAACATTTAACAGCTCATATTTACATAGTACTATTTATTAGTTTTTAACTACTGTACACAAATACTGTATCATGCAATAAAAAGAAATAGATGGTAAAGAAAAAAACATCATTACCTACCTATAAAACAATGTAAAAATACAATGATGGTTTATGGTGTTGAAAATTTAGCACAGTTGAAATTGTAGATTTCAATATTCACCTCAATAATGGTCTTGCTATGCAGAAATGTAGATTGTTTCTGTAGAAAAATGAAATAGTAATATATTATATTATTATTAAAAGATAGTGGAAGTTAATATTATAATTTTATTATTATATTACTCTTATACTTCTACAATGCAGTATAAATTAAACATATAAATATGTGAACTGTAAAATAGTATAGCCACGCAAAATAATCCAATTTGATGAAGAATTATAGGTGTATGAAAAATGAAATCTAGAAGCCATACTAGTAAATGTACAGGGTGACCACAAAAATCGCTACGATTTCAAGATGCTATAAAATTTAGAAAATTTAATTTTTTTAAATTTTTATTACATCAAATTGAAGCCTGAATTTTCACATTTTAAAAACTAAAACTTTGTTGCGTTGCTTGGTTCTTTTGCAAGGCGCCAAAAAGTAAAAGACGAGCCTGGTCCGAAAAAATAACACTTCTGGGCACCAAATCCAGCTAAAAGAAATTGTTTTTAAAATTCCTTTCCATGTTTTTTTTTTTTTCACACAACTTACTCTATGGCTTCTCAACGTGAGCACCATTTAGAGCTTGGCACAAGTCGAGGCGACAATATATAAAAGAGGCAATTTCCAAATCCCATTATTCAAATCCTTCAAAAACTGAACAGGAAGGATAAAACTTGATATACAGTCAACTGGGGTGACTTTGAACGCCCGGGGTGACTTTGAACACCCAATTATCTCTGTCTTGGGACCTCATTTTAGAAATTTGAAAAATCTTACTTTTGTTCAAATTTGATCTTAATGACATGTTGTCACATGTTTCAAAATTTTGAAATGAGTGCCCAAAGTAGAGATAAATGGGTGTTCAAAGTCACCCCGGTTGACTGTATGTAATATATTGTACTGAACTGGATTGGCTTGGCTCAGACTTGATGGTGCCATAAAAATTGCTCTCAACTATATACATACGCTTAAACCATGCTCTTAACTATATTTCCCAGGAAACCAAAGTTTTTCTGATGTAGATTGCAAGAAGCAGTACTTGTCCGATTCAAGACTGTCACTTCCACAGCTCATGTGACGTTACTTTTACAGAAGTTCTTGAATCAGAATTGAAATCTACATGCGCAAAAACTGTAGTTAACTGGATTCAATGTATTAATTGAGAATTAATCAGTTATCTTTGATAACTATGTATTATTGTGTATATTTGTACCCACATCATGTAGGAATAAAAGTTACAAACAAAGGAAATTAAAAGCCAAGATATAACTGTCTTTTTCGCCACCCACAGCACCTACTCCGTACCTATAGTAACCACACCTGTGTTAACTTTGTCGTCGTGTTGTTACAATTACGATTTTTTCATATATCCATTATGCTTGCAACTTATTCTTGTGCGTTCTGTACAAAATGCTAATTTAATGCCTCAAAGAAATGTTATGTATGTATTTACTTATGTACATATACATGTGCATGATATCATATGATACATATACATAAATAATAATACAATAAAACTAATAAATATGTAAACTATATTGCCTATGTTTACACTGTACTATGGACATGCATAATAATGTATGAATAATTTATATTGAACATACATTATAATTACGATGATCCCATAAAAATGTGTACGTATATGCCATGTCCAACAATTTAACATGATGTGTATTTAGGAAATTAAAACTACTGAAATGTTATGACTATTGTTTTATATGCTTAAACATATATATGCATATATGAGTTATATATCAATATTATTTAAATGTTTATATTTACCTAAATTAGTTATAAGTTACTAAAAATATTATATTTCTTATTTCTCTGCACACGTCCCACGCTGAAGTTTATTTTTATTTCACAGCTGTTTTCGCGCTGATTGCGCATTTCGGTATTCGATTAGCGCGAAAATTCTCATTCATATTATTTTGTTCATCGGACTTTTATTTTAATTACTATTTTAGTGATTAAAATAATTAATCTCGATATTATTTAATATTTAGTGCTTTTAGATTCATAACATCAAAACTGACACGGTCAAATAGTATATAATATCAATGAAAATATGATTTTTATTGTATTTTTAACACACTTTTATTCAGAAATAAAATATACAATATAATTAATAAATATAATAATTATATATTTTCATATAAAGCTTTTATCTGAATAATTGCCAATAAACTTATTATTTTTATCCTTCACATTTCTTTAATATGCTGATTAACTTTCTGCATGAATCGGAGTGTCCTGAGGAGTGAAAATAATATTTAAAAATTTGCCCAATTTACAGTTTTTAAGCTGTAAAATAAAAAAAATATTCATGTGTGCAGCTAGTCTAATGAATTCTCTATTAAAAAACAAATAATTCATCATTTTAGAGTAAAATTTACATTCTTTAATATTGTGTCAAACAAATGTAATATCTTGAAGGTCGTGTCACATGCATCCACTAAATGAAGATCTTAAAGACAAGGGACGGTTTTTGAGGGGTTTCGTTACACATACTTTTCTTTGGCTAAATCATTAAACGAAATCGTCATACACCTGATAGTGCAGTATTAAGTAAAAACGTTCGAAAAAGTTAATCTAATTTTCATTTTAAAATCTCATTTACTCAATGAAAATAATGTCTAAAATGGCGACATTAAAAAATGTTTGAACAAACATATTTCCGAAATTCTCCGTGAGATATGTGAAAAAACCGACTCTAGCAAACAATATTAGATTTAGAATGCTTCGGTTTAATGTGAATAGAAACCGTTCGAAAGTCGGAAAGAATAAATATTTTAAAGTTCTGCAAAACCAGAAATACCGACATTTTTTTGAAATCGTTTGCGGCATTTCAATAGTTTGATGCGCATTTGATGCTCATTTTTTTCTAATGTTCAGCTGTGCAGCTAATGGAAATTTGGCAACATTGCACAAGAGCAGCTGAATGAGCTGAAGAAAATAATAAAAATGTGATCGTAGTCATGGGAAAGTCATATTTCACTGATTTATACTAAAATAACGTATAATAACGTATTCATGAATATTTGGCAAAAGTGTAAATGCATATGGGTGACAAAATAATTTTGAAACATCAATCGCGCGACGATTGCTGATTGCGAATCTCGGTGACAAACAGAGTGTCACGCAAAGATCAGATAAGTACCTAGCATTTTTTATAAGATCGTGATTCTTTGTGTTGAAATATCGACATTCTGGATTTCAGGGAGAGTTGGACTGGACATAATCTGAACGGTTTGTGTTCAGGGAGCGAGAAACATCGCGCCGGCTGGTTTTGTTTGTGTAAGTCGACGGCGGTCGCGAGAGTGCCGGTATACATGTATGTGATGTGAGTTCGGCGTTCGCGGCGCTTTATTGCATGTTTTCAGTATTGTATTTGCTGTATATATATATATATAATAAATATAAGTCTACGCATCTATTTGTATGTTTATATTTAATATATTTAATGAATTTTACGTGCTAAATATCATTCATAACAAACATAAACAACACTTTTATTGTGCGATGTTGACAAATGTTGCACCATGGCCAAATTTTGTCAAAAGAGCGCCAAAGAGATAATTTTATTTTTATTTATTTTTTTAATTGTTAATTTTTAACTATGATTTTTTTAAACATTTTTCTGGTCTTCTGTAAGGCAATATTAGGCATATTAATCAAGTTTTGATAAGTTTAAACATACTTGAGCAAAAAGCGTCCCTTGTCTTTAATTGTGTTAATTTTGCATGAAGAAAAATGAACGTACTAATTACCGGATTATATAAGGACAAGATCGAGCTTATATGGATCAAGCAAACCAGATTTGAGGCACACAAATTTAGCCGGGCTCTGCATTATCTGGATTGCAAACGGAAAAAAAATCTAGATCATGCAATATTCCGGATGAACATGGCAAATTTAAGAAGAATCGAATAAAAAAAGCCACTTATTTGCGGGGAATAAACAATTCAAAAATTAGATTGGATCCGTATTTTTTGCCACCGAACTGTATTTTGTATCTAGGTCCAATAATCATGAAATCCTTATCCGAAATTAAATAATCCAAATCATGATCCGGATAATGTAAATTATAGTATTTTCAAGGGAAAAGAAGTTTATATTATTATATTGTTTCAACTTTGTTTATGCGTCGTCAATGATTGTAAATTTTACTTATAGCCCATATAAGTATTGTACACGCGTGTATAAAATAATACTCTCATTGCTTATTTAATTATTTTTATATTATCTATATCTATATAAAAAAGTCTAAATTTTTCATATTTAATTAATTATTTTATATGTTTACTTACGCTTACTTCCTTCACACTGGAAGAAAAAAAAACATTTCAATTACATCATTTTCAATTATATATTATACAGTATATTTTATATATATATATATATATATATATATATATATATATATATATATATATATATATATATATTATATATATATATATATATATATATATATATATATATATATATATATATATATATATATATATATAAATATATATATATAACAACTATAAATTATGATTATGATTTATGTGTTGCAAAAGTAAATTTGATTTATTTTTGTTTTACCTTTATGTGTGCATTCTTGCGTATACACATCATGAAAAAGAAATTCACAGATTTGTATGATTCTGAAATATTGCATAATGTTATTAATAACAACATATGCAATGAGAGAGAGAGAGAGAGAGAGAGAGAGAGAGAGAGAGAGAGAGAGAGAGAGAGAGAGAGAGAGAGAGAGAGAGAGAGAGAGAAGGATAGAACTATAGTGTAAAATTTCAATGCTACATATCAAAAGTATATAACTTAGCCATTGAATTTAGAGTACTCTAACTCTAAATTCAATGATATATCAAAAGAAGTATTCCAGCTCATAGTAGTTTACTCTATATTTTAACCTTATAGCAGATGCATTGTTTTGTAAAAGAAATGAAATACATAGACAATATTGAATTTTGAAATTTTGCTCTATATGTATAGAATATATGAAGAAAAGCAATAATTATACATTTAATTGATTTTTTATATTTTACAGTTTTATGTAAATTAAAATTATATATTTATTCAACAACAGACAACTTCAAATTAAAGCTTTGCTGTAGTGAATAATGATATTCGTATAAAGTAAGCCCTGCATATTTTCATAGTGCACCAAATGTCTAAATTACGAAAAAAAATTACGATCACGATTGAATGTTTTTTTAGATGGAATTGTGCATTGGGGGGGGGGGGGTCGTTTACAAACACCATTAAAAAATAATAAAAGTAAACAAAACAATTAATTAGGTTACAACTTTTATATTGGGTAAAATTAGAGTACTCTAGAGTATCCCTTATAAATGCTTTATCCTTTATATGCGTATAAAAAACAGCTCCTATAGATATACATATAGATATTACAAATTATAATGGTTTTATCTTGTAACAAAATAACAGTATACTTTCTATAGAAAACGGATATGTATACATATATATGATATATATATATATGATTTGACTTTAAGTCAATATAGTATTTATATAATATAAATATTCAAATTTTAAATATGGATAAACAAAATTAACTTACGACCACCATAGGTGACATCTTCGTATTTCAAGTCTACAAAAAAAATAAAAACAACAAAAAAAATAGTACAATAATATAGCGGGTAGAGGGGGAAGAGGATATTAATACTAAAAATAAATAATACTAACAAGTAAGTGCATTTACCGCTTACATTGCCTTACATGATTAAGTGTTGCCACTTACATATGGTTGATGCAATCACATACAGCGTGGGAGAAGGAAAGGGACCCCTAATTTTCTTAATTTGCAAGTAAAGGATCCTGTTTTTTAATTGAAAGAACTATTGTACGGAATTCAGGAAAAAATAAAATCATAATATACATAATCCTATTAATACATGCGTTTTATGACAATTTGTAATATATATATATATATATATATATATATATATATATATATATATATATATATATATATACATATTTGATGGAATAATATATATTTACTAAAATTTAATAGTGTACGTATTATTATATAATCAGTTTTAAAATGAGTAACTCAAAGTAATATAAGGGTACATTTTTAATTTATATACAACGTTCCTGTTCCTTTAACCAGCATACCACTGGCTAACTTCCGGTTATCTGTTAAACTCAAGTATATAAGGCCCTAGCATTTACATTTTCAAATAAATACAGCTCTACTATAGGACAGGACGTAATTAGAACTTGAAACTTACTCTTTCCATAATTGTTACAATCTTGCACGATTGTCTTTACGAGAGACTTAAAACCACCTGACTGCACTTGATCACTGTTCAAAATGTGGTTCTCAACCTCTTTGTAGCTATATTTTTCACTGTCTAACAGCTGTGAATTTTTCAAATAATTGAATTAATATATATAATTAAAAGCGTAGAACACCTTGAACAAAAAACATCCTAATATCCTAACTTGTCTGAATATTAACGTTGATTTGGCAAGAGTAGTTTATTTCTAATTTATTTTCTATTCCTAAATAAATGGCAGTTGCGGTTCTTGTGACAGGCGAGCTGTGACGTCACAAACCCGCAGCTGTGATTTCGTGAATGGAAAATAAATTAGAAATCAACGACTCTGGCCAAATCAACGTTGATATTGAGGTTAGAGGGTATTAGACATGTTTTTTGTTCAAGGTATTCTACGCCTTTAAATAAGCATACAATATATATATATATATATATATATATATATATATATATATATATATATATATATATATATATATATATATATATATATATATATATATAGATAAATAAATAAATATAAAAATATATTACTGATTTTTTATTCATTAAACAATGCGCTGCTGCCTGAAAAAAACAATATAGCTAAATATCAATTTAAAATACTCTATTATTTTAAAATAAAAACAAATAATTATCAAATTAAAACAAATTAGAAAACTATATGAACACGTAATATGATAGGCAACACTTTTACGTACCACATATTGCGCGATTCTATTTCCTATAAGAAAAGAGTTCATTATTTTTACGGTTCAAATGTATGCTCCTATACCATTAGGGAAGCGTTTTTTTTTTTTTTTTAAATAAATTCTTTCATATTCCTGTTTTAAAGTTTCTTCTGTATTATGAATGTTGTTAACTATTTCTTAACTTTATTGTTAATGTTACTGTAAAAGACTATAATATGAAGTAAATTAGGAGGTAATTTGACTATAAGTCGAAAAGGTTGAAAAATAATGCTTTGAGGATAAGACAACTTCTGAGACAACTTCATAATATAGTATGTAATGGTTTTATGGAATCTACGTGCAAATTATAAACTGTGATTTTATTTTTATTTATTTATTTTTATTTAACTTCTATTAAAATTTATGATAATTCCAGCTCATTTGCTTTATCATCAGATATTCAAAGATCTGGGAAATTTTTTTATAGCTGTTATACCGTTGATTTTTAAATTTTAAAAAAATCTTACAATAGCATTCATTAATAATTTTGAATGATTCATATTACCATCATATCTGCCCGATTCATCAAACGCAAGGTGTGCCAGATAATCATTGGAAAATTTCTTTGCTGAAGAAGAATCTTTACACTGGTTGATTTCAGCGTCACTGAAAAATCCTTCGATCAACTCGTGCCCACAACACGTGGTTTTTAATCCCTGGAATTAAAATATTAGAAAGCAAGTTAGGGTAATAAGTAAGGTTTATTAAGTTTTGATTTTCTTTAGAATTAAGACCGCAAAACAGGATTTTTTTTTAACCACTTAAAATACATTTCTTGAATAATATTATAATGTTAAACAAACCAAATCATATGTAGAAAAATACACAAGTTGAACCTAGATTTGACCTGAATAGAGGGACAATGCAGGCTGTAGGTATATAACTAATCAAAGGAAAAGACGTATAAAAAAAATTCAGGTTGCATTTAATAAAGACAAATATTGTAAGGTCAGGATGACCAGGATGCTGGTAACGAAAGTCAAATCAAAGGATGGGACTTATTATACTGTACCGAGAAATCGCAGCCAACAGATTTAAAGGTCAAAGCTATTTTAGAGGTCAGTATGCAAGTAACAAAGGCAAAACTTCAAGATTTCTGAAAGGAAAAATTATGGAAGTAATATTTACATTAGTGCCGCAATAAAACACTGTTAGAATGATCTACTTTTTCAAGCTTGAAATAGTATTTAAACAAGCTATCTTTCATTCAAATTCAAACACATTTTTTTACGACGCTGTTACAAAGATGAGGTCACATATTGTTGTACTTACTGAGAGGTCAGACTGCAGGCTACAGCCAGAGTCTTGACCTCCAGCCGAACATGAGCCAGTGTACGCAATCTGTGCAGATGGAGCCTCGTCTCTTACAAAACTGACGCATCGTGCGATGCAAAACAATTGTTGCAGTCGAAATGTTCGGCAATCAGCAAATACTGAAAATTAAAAAAAAAAAAAAAAAAAAAAAAAAGACATTACGTATAGGAAAATCCATATACACTTTAAATAAATTATGCACTTGATTCATCATCAAAATGATTTGTTTATTATACACAATATCCGTTGTTATGGTGCACGCAACGGTTTACCTTACAGTGTAAGAAAAATACTGTGATCACTAGCAATTATAAAGTAATTTTAAATTATTAATTCAAAAGTAGTGTATTAAATGAACAACATAAAATTTCTAATTTCTATATTTTATAAGATATAATTTGCATACACCGATGTAAATATTTTGATTCACTCAAAAATATATTGAGCTGATTACTACACTGTAGTAATTACTAGCTTAACTATTTGGTAACACACATTAAGATTTTTTTATTTACCATCGCTATTATAGTCTCCAAATTGTCCATTACATATCTGAAAGAAAGAGGTATTACTGAAGTTCTTATACCCTCAGACGCTAAAATAATCATCACATTTATGACTAACTATAGTGATATATTGAAGAAGAAAAAAATTAAGTATAATTTATCTGGCTTTGTTAGAAAGAACTTTTTACTATTTATTAAGAAAAAATTGAATTTAAAAGATAAATACGTATAGATACATGCGTATATAGTATTAGAGGAGAGGGGGGGGGGGGTCACTCATTAATTGAATCTTGCGCTTTGATGCCATACTTGGGCAGTAAATAGCATAACTATATAGTATAGGAAAAATGTCATTTTTTGGCAAATGGGAAAAAAATTATATAGGTTAAAATGAACGAGTACTTACACCCGAGAAAGTTAATAAAATTATATAGGAAAACTTTAATGTCTCTATAAAATGCAGAAGGCTTATAATTCAGCTTATGATATCCAATGCTGAACAATTATGTATTTATCTGCTCCAAGCATGATGCTAGCGTGCAATTTCATGCAACCACTTCTAGAATGTAGTAATGTGGTTTCAATAACGACGTTCATGTATTTTTTTTTTCTGCTATTTTGGTGTGTTTTATTTTTATTTTCTACGCCTTGACTTTTGACTCCAATGGACTGTATGTACACATCAGACGCTGACATAATATTGATTTGTAGAAATATTATATATATTTTTTTTATTATTATTATATTTTTTTTTAGTACAGAGTGTTAAGTTTGCTTTCCTAACAAATAACTTGTAAGTTCATTATAAATAATAGAATAAAATTGTATATCAGTGTCACAAAATACTAAATACATTATAATTTTTAGAACGTGTATATTTGCAATGAACTATGGTAGAAATCAATCACACAAATATCATCTTATGGTGTGGAGTCTCTAGCTTCTCTCTTTTAATTATAACCAAACTCAAAAGAGTAGAATTTGAAGTTTAAAATTAAATCTATGTAAAAATATTTTTACTATACTTACAGTTAATATCCAAATTAAATTTAAAATTATAAATTCAACAGTGAACTCTCTCATAATAAATACGTTGCTATATTTTATATACTAATAAAATATTTTATAACATGTATTATTTTTATGGTTAAAAAAAAAAAAAAATGCTTCCGATCATATTTGATGAAATTTTATTACAAACGGAGAAATAACGGATACGATCAACCAGCATGAAAGTTTCCGGTAAAATGTTCATCGATTTTGAATTATAGGTGTTAATTATTAATCCAATTTATTACTTTCATGTTGAATCTTAATATAAATCACTAAATTTACAGTATGTACTAGAATTTCGACAATGTGACTGCATCTTTAAGAAGGGGGGAAGGGAGCAACATTTGAAAACACAGAGGTTGTTAAAAAAAAAAGAAAAAGGTTTTATACTTGTATACGTCAAAAATTTATTTTTCAACCAAAACATTGATTTTATCATTGTTGTTGATAGTACAAATTTAAACTAGCTTTTTACGAGGATTTAGGGGATATTTCGTTCCGTGAGTGATTAATTGCTATTGTATAATATAGCAATCTAAAGTGACTTACAAAAAAACACATCAAAAAGCTACTAATCATTAAAATTTTATGCTACTACGATCCAATTGTTATTAAAACTCTTTGAAAATAATTCTACATAAAAATTTAAAAAAAAATTATTATCATTAGTTTTATTATTATTTTTTTTTTGACGGACTCATTAACGCTCAAAAGTTAACGTAATTTTAACATTCAATATAATCATTACGTCACATTTTATAAAATGCAGTTTATTAGCCTGTTACCACACGGAGTAATATTTACATATTTTGAAATTTTGATGGTTTAAAATAGAGATTACATACAATCAAATTTATTGCATAATGAAAATATTTCTACGTATGAATATAGGACTTATGAGTATACAAAACACAGCCAGTTATGTACAGTATGTAATTTCCTAAGAAGTATTAAAAAAAAAATGAAAATACTCAAAAATTAAATAGGAATGAAAAGTGAATGGAGCATGAAAATACATTTAAATATAAAACTTGATGATGATAAAAAAAAAAGTGTTCCTATATATCGGAAGTGAGGTCTGCTGACGTATATCGAACTGCTAATCAGATAAATATTTCACAATCGCAATGAGAGAAAGTGCTCCATATTTATTAACTATTTTCACATGTTTCTTTAATTTACCGAATCATGTAAGTATAGTGGCTTAAGTCAACTCTATACTCATGTTACGAAACTAATTTTAAAATCATGTATATCACAATTTTTCTTTATTTTATTTTAACTAAATACTATATATTATACTGTATTTTTATGTATATTTTTGAGTTCATAGCTATATTATATCCTACACAGGACAAATGATTTTTTAAATGTTTTTTTATAAGAAAACTTACCTATTCTTACAATTTTATTATTTTTCTCAGTTCAATGTAACCTTAAAAAAAAAAAAAAAAACTGCAACGTTTATAGATAATCTTGGTCATTATTTTATAACTGGCACAAAATAACAATTTTTTTTTATTGGCCAATGTTATTTTCTGTCTACATATGGCATCATAGCGCAATTGAGTGAACAACCACAACACATAATACTGTACTAATAATTTGTTATTACACAGACAGAGCCTGTGGCTTAGTGGTACATATGTATAGTACATACATGCGTGCTGGTTTTACTTCGCACGTTGATTCCCATGCTTATGCCATTGTGTCACAGGTAAAACGGTGTATAGGAGAGGTGTTTAGGCTTGATAGTTCCATTCATGTCTATACGGACAGGCCTGATATGTTAGTACACATCGCCCTTGCCTAGTCAGAGTTCTTAATTAAATTTATTTTCTTCTTCTGTAATATTTTGTTTTGATTTTTCTGTATGATTATGATAATATATTTCTCCATCCATAAACTAATCGCGCAAAATATGCAATGATATTCAAGGTCCTTGAATGTATTTCTTATGTGAAAAACGCGCTGAATTTGAAAGCTAAAATTATATTATTTCAGTGACATTGATTATCACAATCATGTGTTAAAAAATGCAACATTTACTAAAACCACTCAAATTTCATCTCTATAACACACCTTAAGTTTTGACAACTTATAATCAACCTACCTTACAGGTATACTCGCAAGCAATGACGACCTTATCACCTTTTGAAATGCCATGTTTAGAGCAAGGACCAACCCAGAGTATGTATATTTGATTTATACCAATTTATTTATAATATTTCAAATTTATTTATTAATTTATTTGTTTATTAGATATAGACGAGCTCAAACGACTTAAGAAGTTTTACTGCATATCTCAGTGTATGGGAGGGTTTGGTGGTGAGGTTAATTTCTGTAAGACTGATGGTATTTGTCCCGCCGAGGCCGGATCTTACATGGAACTTCCGGGTGACAAAGCAATTATGGCTCAAGATCTACCACAAGTTAAGGTATGTGGTCGTCTGTAGTATCCTGTTATATAAAATTGGATTATAGGCCTTTAATCTAAGGCAATAGTCTAATTATTATGCCAGTTCAAGTAGTATTTTTGGGAGGGGTTGTATTCATGAAAGATTGAACGTTTTAATCACATTTTCATAATATATATATATGATAAGTAAAAATATTATACATCATAAGATGTGAGTAATCCGCTTTCGATCTATTTTTATTTAAAGCCATAGACCACATAAAACAACATGTGCTTTTTAATGAATAAACACGATATGGGATCTTCAAAACTGATGACAATTTTTACCAGAATGTTAATGTAGCCCCACGAGAGAGCGTGAAAATACTGTAAAGTATGCAATTTGCGTGAAAATTCATGTTTATGACGTCAGAAACATGCAAAAATTAGTATGAAAATGTTGTGTGGGTTGCATAAATCGAAGTTTCTGATCACTGCTACGGGACTATTGTTGGTTTTTGAGACAAACTAATGTTATTTATGTAAATCCCATCAAGTGATTTGGGATATAAATGCTTATGTTTTTCTCTGGTCTAGTCCTTTAAGCTATTTTTTTGGTTATAAACTGCTGTGTAATGTTGATAAAAAAAAAGAAAAGAAAAAAAAAAACTAACTCATATTGTTTACATGTATATTTTCAGGCCCCTGGTCCTGCCGGTACTCCTGCCAAAGGAGCCCCTGCAGTAACTACAACTAAGAAACCACTCTTCCCACCTCTCAAAGGATAAAACTCTGGGACAACTGTTACAAAATTATAGAAAAATATAATTGACTCAAAAAACTTTCGATGTTAAAATTTTTGATGTCACAAATGAAAGGTCTCACAAGAAACCCATTATAATAACTAAATTTATAAGAGTTCAAATATTCAAAATTATTTATTACAAAAGAAGTCATTAGATCGTGTTGTGTTCCATAATCAGCTTCTAACATTTATTTTAAAATTCATATTAATGCGTAAAAAAAATTTAATAATAAAAATTGAATTATAATCTTGCTCTTAAAATTTCCAGAGAGTTATTTTTTTTGTGAGAAAAAAAATACTAGTTCAAATACTAGGCTTTAAAATTGCAAAAATTAAATTTTTACTTTGATAAATTTTGAATTAATTAATTTTAAACCATAATAAAATAATTAATTTATACAAATTAACTGCTACAGTATAAAATTTAAACATGGCTAAATTAAACTGAAAACGCAAAAAGACAATTTAAAGCTGTTTCAATAAAACTTAAAGCCTTTGTCAACTTACTTTTTTATCATTTAGAATACTAGACTGATAATTACCATACCTTATTATTCATGAATTAGACACCTACACACTGATTTTGTATTTATTTTCGTTTATTTTCCTTTTTGCGGTTATATAACGTATCTGACGTCACAATGTACCGATGGGACCGTAATAGGGGTGACTGTGATTGGCGGTGGTACATTGTGACGCCCGATACGTGATACAGCCGCAAAAAAGAAAATAAACGAAAATAAATACAAAATCAACGTGATGTTGTCTAATTTATGGATGTTAAGGTATGGTAATTATCAGTCTAGTATTATTTATGTTAACACTTTATCGCATATATAATTATATAAATATGTTTATTATTAATAGTATTTAATTAATTTTATTAAAAAAATAATAATAAAAATTAAAATTGTCATTTGATTTCCTTTTTGTATTTATTATTTTTTTTTAGATATGTTGCATTATATTATACATACAGTATACATGGTATAAATAAAATAAAAAATTCTAATTTTGTTAAATGTAAATAACAACAACATTATAGAAAGTTGATAAAATAATATTATAAATAAAAATAATTGTTGGGTACAAAAGTAGGACGGGCAGATAGTGCAATTTTTGTTGACAATCTTGCGTGTCGCGTGATAAGCTGCGAGATATCAGGTGTTATCAGCAGAGAGTAATAATTTCTGCTCTTATCTTAGCTTAGTCAACTTCATCAAACTCTATTATACACAGTTTTTTTTTTAACTTAGTGCCACGTTCAAGAAAGTGTAAGTACCTATTCATTCTTTATGTTAAATTATTGTTTTCATAGTTATTTTTTAAGAAAAAACAAAAACAAATTGATAGGTAGATAGATTTTCCTTCCCGGCAGAAAGTTTCCGTTTTGGATGCAATGTTTGAGTACACACGATACAAATTATTTGCCATTGTTTCACAATAACGTCTGTCTTTTGTATGAAGTGTGTTCTTCAACAGATGTAACAATATAAAATAAATATTTAATAAATATATTTTATTTCTTTTAGTGTTAATATGTAGAACAATGTTTAAATAATGATTATTGATAATAAATGTCAATAATTGGGCACAAGTCAGCCATCTCAATATTATTCCTTTGTTAGATATTATTTATTTATTTATACTCAAACATGGCATTAGGGCGTAAGTAAATGAAATACGACATACTATAAAAACAAACTAATAATTGTGACATAAAATAAAAGTATTTTACATAATTATATAAAATTAAACTAATTAATTCCGAAGGATATAAAATTCACTCTGAGCATGAAATTTGGTTTTAACTTTCAAGTATTAAAAATTAACGCCAAATTGTTTTATTTTTTTTATTGTATTAGTCTTATACGTCTCTATTATTTGCTTTCTAAACACTGTAATAAAAACAGATTATATCTAATATAATATATCTCTATTATTTTGGCACCTTTTCTGTACTTTTATTTGCACAAATATATTTTTTGGCAAAGTATAATAATTACACGTTTTCTTTTTTTTTTGCAGAAATATCACTTAATATTAAGCAAGTATAGAAACAGAAGAAATGTTGTAAAGACTGCAAATTTTAAGTTGAAAGTGTTAATAAAAGTATATCAAAAATGAAAAAGCAATATTATCCTATTAACAAACTATTAGAAAGTGATGAATTCAATAAAAATAAAAAAGTCATAATATATTACAATTCAAACTGTAATAGTGAAACTTTAAGTGAATATATCAAACTTTTAGAATATTCTAAATCTTTACTTGAAAGTTTAAGTTTAGAATCTATTTCCGCTATTATACATATGGACACGATATTGAAATCAAAATTTGATAGATCGATGGTTGTTGAATTGTTAGATTCCATTTTAGCTGATACACCACTTAAGTTATTGGAGTATAGTGTGGAAAGACAGGCGAAAATTCAGAGTTATTTGCTTGCTTTAAGAAGTGCATATATTCATGATGAAACATTGGGTAATTATCGACAGATGAAATATGGAAAGAGAGATATGGTTAATGAGCATGATCCTTTCATCGATTTTAAGGTGAGAAATTTTATTATTTCATTCATTCATTCATTCATTCATTCATTCATTCATTCATTCATTCATTCATTCATTCATTCATTCATTCATTCATTCATTCATTCATTCATTCATTCATTCATTCATTCATTCATTCATTCATTCATTCATTCATTCATTCATTCATTCATTCATTCATTCATTCATTCATTCATTCATTCATTCATTCATTCATTCATTCATTCATTCATTCATTCATTCATTCATTCATTCATTCATTCATTCATTCATTCATTCATTCATTCATTCATTCATTCATTCATTCATTCATTCATTCATTCATTCATTCATTCATTCATTCATTCATTCATTCATTCATTCATTCATTCATTCATTCATTCATTCATTCATTCATTCATTATTTCATTCATTCATTCATTCATTCATTCATTCATTCATTCATTCATTCATTCATTCATTCATTCATTCATTCATTCATTCATTCATTCATTCATTCATTCATTCATTCATTCATTCATTCATTCATTCATTCATTCATTCATTCATTCATTCATTCATTCATTCATTCATTCATTCATTCATTCATTCATTCATTCATTCATTCATTCATTCATTCATTCATTCATTCATTCATTCATTCATTCATTCATTCATTCATTCATTCACTTAAATTCCCTGTTATTTTGACAGAGCATCCTGGGTCACGCACTACTGACACACAGTGAAGTTGACACATACGCGATGGGTGTGGCATTCAGTTCTCTGTGCAGCCTGGCTCATGAACTGATGGTCCAGGGTGAACTTGAGCTATCATTGCAACTGTACGAGGATATCCTGGAGAGGCAAACAATGGTGCTAGGTGAGAAGCAATTTTATTTACTTACTAATCTAGTATAGTATAATTCTAGTTTTCGTTTTCGTTTTATTTCATTTTTATGCTACTTTAATTTATACTATTTCCAAACATATGTCATAAGATGCTTATATAATATATATGTAATATAACATATTGCATTTAAAATTTCAAAGTTTTTAATATTTTTTTTAAACTAATAAGTTTTCGAAAATGCACTTTTTTTAACCTTTATTTTCAACTATTTTTAAGTATTATTATTATGCTGTACCATTTGCATTACAAGTACACTATGTTTGGTTACTTATGACTTGTTGTTTTTGTCTTTTTTTTATATCTACGTACACTCCCATTTTAAACCCAATAAAGAACTATTATTATTACCATTCAATTTCAGTGCCTGTTTTTCTCTTGAAAATAACATTGCAAATTTAATAATTTAGAGCGAGTTTGTGAATGGTAAAATGTACAGTATTATCACAAAAATCACTATCATGTGTACTGTACATTATACAGTATTTCAATTAACAAAAAATACCATCTGCTATTGTTCTAAATATTGTAACTAATATTTTTCACTGCATTTTATAGTGTATGTATGTATATATTTATTTATTTATTTACTTGTTCAGGTGAAGACCACTGTGACACGATGGTAACTGTGATCGGTATTTGCGATGTAAACGCACGGCAAGGACGTGGGGCTGAAGCGTTACGAAAGTTTGAACAAGTGGTAGAACAGAAAAAAGCACAATTTGGAGCTTATCATCCCGAGACCCTGGCTACTCTGGGGGCATTAGCTTATTTCATGAACTCTCTCAAGCAACCATCCAAGTGAATTATATGAACATACACGGAAAGTGTCTGATTAATGACGCACATTCTGAATAAGTGTATCACCAAATGTGTTGGATTTCAATAAAATTTCAATATAGTATACAATTTTTTTCAAAATGTTAATACTTTATAGATTTCCAAAAGACTATGTAACTTGGTATAAAGGTAATAATTTATGCTTATTAAAATTTAACTTAATAGATAATAAGGTTTCATGTTGTTTTGAATAAATGTTAATGCTGAAATCGAACCATATAGCATAATAAAATTATTCTGTTTTTATTTCTGTCCTTTTTGTTTCTGAAATCGTTTTTGAATATTATAATTTAAATTAAATATAGCAAAAATAGCATATAAATATTATTATTCTGTTGTACAGTATAATATATTTTTATTAAAATGATATTCTAATTAGCAATATCTATTCTATAATGTCACCAATGAAGTACAAATGCCATTTCCGTGTGCATGACATTAAAATTTGTCAAAAAATTTTTTAACCTTGATTGAATATGCGTGGTTAAGGGTGTAGGTGTCGGGCTGATATCTCAATAACTGAACGGTCGTGAAATATAAAATGAACATGAAGTAAAGATGAAATATTATTTAAAAGTTTAGTTATGCCAAACACGTGAAAACACGATCAAATATTGAAGTTATTTCATTGTAACTGTGAAATTTTAAACTTTAGCTCCAACATTTTAAATCAAAATTGAAACTTTTTAAAATCAACAATATTAATCAAACTTTTTTCAACTTTTTTTTTTTTTTTTTTTTTGTTATATTCATTTTATTTTATTTGAAAATTATAGTATATAATTTGGTCGATAAGTAACGTTGAAAGAATTATTTTGAAAATAAAGTTCCTCGTTTGACTATTTCTGGTCCAAGTCGGCCACCCTCTTATAGTTAAAGGTTTATATTTTGATACCACGTATTAAGCCTAGAAAATATTTAAACTTTTAATTTAACACGCCAAATATTCAGCCACATTTTTTTGATAATTTAAAATAATAATAATACATGTAGCTCAATTAAAACTATTTAAGTTACACCAGGGATTTTCCTTATATTTAATATGTTTATAGAAAATTCACATTACATGAAAATTATCGAAGCATGACAATTTATACTATATTGTAATTATGTAAAACCTACGATGAGATAATGTGATATTTCGAGTGATTACGTAATACATCTTATATATTTATTATTCAATAAAATTGCAAAGTCACCCTCTTAAGTATGAAGAGATTTGATATAAAACTCGAGAACATTTTCACAACAAAATCATTTCAAGATGAAATATTTGTGTCTCTCGTTGTTGCTCTCAACTGCTCTCTCTACTGCAAGGTAAGTCTACTGACTGAAAATATTACTTGCATTTAGATGTTCATGTTTTGGTCTTTTTAAAAGAGAAGCCATGCACATCAAATAACTTTTAAACAACGACAGAATAGTAATATTGCATGAAATTAAAGTAGATAAATAAAATAAAAATATCTGAAAGAGGACATTGTTGTGATTCGATTGATATAAAATTTTCAAGTTCATTAGGTATTTTTAAATAATTTTTAAAAATATTATCAGCACGAGTGATAACTTATGCATGTGGGCATAGGAAAAAGTTGTCGCCTGTGACGTCATTTCCTGACTTTCAAAAATTAATTAAAAATACTTAATGAACTCAAAAATTAAAAATTCACATATCAATCGATTCAGAACAATGTCTTCTTCTACAATTTTAAACCCACTAAAATATTTTGGTCTTCCTTATTAAAGGTTTGATTTCGTTCAACCAAACACAAAAAAAAATAATAATAATAAAAAGTTTTGTTTTTCTTAATCGAGAGGAGGCCTCAGGAGTTATAATTTTCTTATAGGGTTGATTTAATTTGTTTTTTTTTTTTGTAATTTATCTGTAAATATTTGAAAATTGATAATGAAGGGATTATGATTATGAAATATATTTTACTTGCGATGGAAATTGTAACTAATATAATTAATAAAAATTAAATAAATAAAATGGAATCATATACAAATTAGTTACTATAGAAGATTTACCCGCTTAAATATGTACTAATCAATGCATTTATATTTAACACATAAATATAAATTATTTAGTACATAATACATATCATGCATGAAAAGCATCGCACGCATGTTTAATTAAGAGTATTTCTTTAGGCACTATTTACAATTATTCTACTACAGCATAAAACCCAATAATCATAATAACAATAAAATAATATTTATTTTCAATATATTTGTAAAATAATGAAAACTCCTTACAATTAAGTCACGATTTTCAGCATTGTCTCGCGACAGATAGTTAATGGTCGCGAGGTGCAGATAGAGGCAGTAACTGAGCCGGTGATATTTGGCGAGGGACCTCACTGGTCCACCACACAACAGTGCTTGTACTTCGTGGACATTGACAGCGGACTGGTGCTCAAGTATAATGAGACTAATGGAGCTTTTTCACGTATTTTCGTACCACCTGGGGGATATCGAGTGTCCTTTGTCATCCCCACGCAAGGTGAGATGTCAATAAATAAATAAACAAACAAACGATCAATATATTTTTATGTCATATCTCATGATTCAATAAAATATGATTTATTCTTTTTTGCATAGTAATAATTATACACAGCATTGCCACAGCAACTACAAGCATGGTTAATTGAGCTGTTCCAAAATAGTAATATATATTTTTAAGATAAGTAGAGCAAAAGCAAGAAAAAAAAAGCTTTATACAAGTTATGTATTATCATTTTGTATACGACAAAATTTTTAATTTCTGTTTCTGCGGTAAGCAATGCCTGCCAGTACTTAAAACGTATTTGAATTTTACTAACTTTTCTTTAAATGTAATGGTATGATGATTTAAAAACTTCAAAAATTGAACAAATTTATAAAATACTGAAATCTTTAAAACTGTATTGGTATACAAATAAGTATGGATATTTTTCTGTATTTTTTCTTCTTTTATTGCAGACGATGACTCGTCGCTGGTGGTGAGCAGAGAAAGAGAGGTGTTGGTGCTTCACGTGGATGAGCAAACTAACATGGCTAACGTCACCAGATCAGTGGGATTTATTGAGTCTGATAAACCAGACAATAGGTTTAATGAAGGAAGAGCTGATGCCAGGGGACGTCTTTTTGCAGGTATTTTAATTTGACTATTAGTATGATCAACTATTCACACACACACACACTTACATATGTATATATATATATATATATATATATATATATATATATATATATATATATATATATATATATATATAGCATATATGCATATATATGCATATATAGCAGTTATAAAATTTAAAAAAATATATATATTTATGCTATTATAGGGTGGTTTCATTCATGATAAAGTCGACGCCATAAGTGAGCGCTAAATAACATGGGCCAGTATAGGAAAATAACTCATTTTGCCAGTTTAAAATAGCTAATTTTCCTAAGAAAAAAGCAAAAAACTACGTTTTTCCTATGCTGAGTAATGTTATTCATTGCTCAAGAAGAGCATTGAAAAGCACTCAGAATGACGTCATGTGTACACACACTATAAAAAATACGAATATAGTGCAGCACACATAATTTACATAATTATCCGGGCATATTAAAAAATGTATGACAATGATGAGTCTGTAATTTAATACTGTATGTATTATAACTATATATTTAGATAGTGATAATTTATTTTCTCTGTATTATGGTAACAGGTACTGTAGGTCCCGAGGGTCCAAATGGTGAGATTCCTACTGGAGGACATGGGTCCTTTTATAGCCTTGACTCGGACTCCGGATTTCGTGTGGTAGAGAGAGGAGTGGACATCAGTAATGGCTTGGCTTGGAGCTTGGACAATACTAAATTATACTACATTGATACTGGCACTAATAGAGTCGATGTATTTGACTATGATATTGAGACTGGATTAGCAAGTAAGTTTTTCATTCTCTTTGATTGAAATTTATTTATTATTACATGTACTTTATTAGAACCCTTGGCATTGAATTATTATTTATTGCAATATGAATTTAATATAATAACGCAGTAAATAACAAATTTACTGATTTACTAAGTGCACTGGTATAGTTAAGAGATATTTTGGAGTAAAATCTTATTTTCTGCAAATTATCTGAAAAATCATGGTATATAGTACAAAAATAAAATATTTTTGAAATAATTCTGACAGTAAAGGATCTTAGATATAACGCAACCAGAAAATAATAAAATATATGTATATACGTATTTACAGTACATACATATTATACTATGTGTATGTTGTTTAATTTCTCAGGCAACAGGCGAGCTGCCTTTGACTTCACGCTGCACAACGTAAGCGGAGTGCCTGATTCCATGACCATTGATTCAAATGGTATCTTGTGGATTGCGTGTTACGCCGGCTCGCAGGTATTGATGATACATGCAAATATTATACGTAATATCGTTAACTTTGACGTCTATGAATTGATAGAAAAAAAAAAGAAGAAAATAAGAAGCAATTCTCCCTTATAATTTTTGAAATTTATAATACGTAATCACAGAAATAAAATTTCATAAATTAAAATATAAATAAATAAATAGATTAATAAATAAATAGCTGATGAATTTTCTATATATTGCAGGTAATCATGGTTGACCCTGAAAATGACCAACTTTTAGGCAATATTCAATTTCCAGTAACTTTAGTAACATCTGCCGTGTTCGGGGGTGAAAATTTGGACACCCTGTATGTGACAACTTCACGCCATCTCTTAACTGACGACGATATTTTACTTCAACCTCTAGCGGGGTCAACTTTCAAGGTCACGGGTCTTGAAACTATAGGATTGCCTCCTTATCGTGTTGTTTTACCACCCCTACATCAATAAAATGATTTGCATCATCTACTACTACTAATTTTTTATTTTAACTTTCAAATTATGTGATAGATTTTTAATAAAAAACACTATTGAAAGGTTATATTTCATAAATGCATATCATTTTAATAAAAATATGGACTATAATTCTTAGTTCTAAAAGAATTCATGGAAAAAAGTATTAATTTTTTATTAATATTTTTAAAATAAAACATTAAAATTGTAAGATGTTTTTTTTATTGATTATGCAGTTAAGAAAAGAGTTTTATTATTATTAAATTTATTAGATTATTAATGGAACAAAATAGATCAGGAAGAAATTTAATAAAAATAATAATTATTATTATAAGTTATTTCTAAATTTTTATTACTATTAATTTTTTTTATGCTCCAAACGGTCCACACTGGTTCTCTAGCCTTTTTTGTCTATTTTTCTCCATTTAATTTTATATAAATTTCAATGTTTTTTCTTTCTTTTCATCTTTATTTATTTTTTCCCTCAAACTTAAGCTTGGTAAATGATTTTTATAAAATTACGTGGTAAATATACAAAATTAGTGTGAACAAACTGATCATTTCTATAAAATTTAAAATATATAAAATACTAAAAACATAAAACGAAAAAATATAATGTGTATTAAAGCCATAGAACACATAAAACAACATGTGCTTTTTAATGAAAAAACATGAAATGGGATCGTCAAAACTCATGACAATTTTTACCAGAATGTTAATGCAGCCCCACGAGAGAACGTGAAAAATATTGTAAAGTATGCAATTTCCGTGACTATTCATGCTTGTGACGTCAGAAAAATGCAAAAATTAGTATGAAAATGTTGTGCGGGTTACATAAATTGACATTTCTGATCACTGCTACGGAGCTAAAGTTGGGTTTTCATTAAACTAAAGTTGATGTAACTTAATGGGACTTGATTTAAGTCCCATCAAGTGTTTTGCGATGTAAATGCTTATGTATTTCTCTGGTCTATTCCTTTGAATAAATTTCATTTAGAAAACACAGTTGATTAATTTTTTGCAACCATACAATTTTCTATTTGTCTTAGTTTTTATATGAGGCATTTAATATAATTATTATTAGTATTGATTAAAAATTGTCAAATGAAGCAATATCAATTTAATATAACTATTTATTATTTTCATGTGTTGTGAAAAAAAATTAAAAAGGGTTATACTATTTGCAAAGAAGAGAGAGAGAGAGAGAGAGAGAGTGTTTGGTTTGAAATTATGCAGCTTTGGCATAAATAAATAATTAATTTCTACTTGATAAGCACACCAAAGCAAGTAGGAGTTCGAAACAATTAACTTCAACTCCAGTGCAGCTTTAACAAGCAGAGATTACTCAAAGGTGAGAAATCTCCACCATGTGGTAACGTTCCTCAGAGTCATGATACTGCACAACAATTCAATTCAAATGAGGATTTACTAAAAAAAAAATAATAATAAAATAAAATACAAACACACATACATTAAATACACAAGTTTTATTTATATTAAGTCATACGACAAAGTCTTTCAAGCGCCTGTAGAAATTTGAAGTATGCAATTTGTTAACCACATTGTGCTCTACTAGCTCCAACTCGAGTGTCATAGATAACTTCTTTTTTTATTATTACAAAAGTATTAGTACACTCCCCCCGAATAAATCTGACCGGTCGCGTTAAAGTTTCCTCATATATTTAACATTTAACATTTGGAGACATGAACGCCGCGGTCAGATCTATTCGGGGGGAGTGTACATAATGGGATAAGCATATTAGTATACTTGAAGTTTAATAATTTTTATACAATACAGTATATTGCAAGTACTATACAGCAATACAGAATTTTATTTTTTATTTAATAGTTTTTTTGTTAATTGTTTTATTTCTTACATCATATAAATATAATTCAGGTGACTATGACCCTTGCTAGATCCGCAACAACATCACTGTGTCAGAAAATCCTACCGTGCACCTATTCTGTCATGAGCGTTAACACATGTGACGGGCAAATCGCAGAAATCTGAATCCTCCTTCTCGGATTCGAGAAAACAGCGGGTGAATATCGGTACCAACTTCAAGGTTTCAAAAAGGAAGTGAATTCGCATCTCCCAGATGATGAATTTACTCACACAGTGTGTCATCTCCGGTTTAACTGACCTACTTGTTAGGTTTGGTGATGGAGACTTTCTAATCATCTATGGACTCGAAGAATTACGACTTAAGTTCCATTGAATGACGAGTCTGTTGTTGCATTTCTACTGCAATTATATTTTTTGCAACTTTGTTTATCTATATGTGTGATAATAAGAAAGACCAAAAAGTTTCAGGGGGCTATATTTTATTGTTTATTTTAAAAGAAGACCTTGTCCTGGTCCCGAATCGAGAGATATACAATTATTGAAAATCGGATAATGTCATCACGAGTGGCAACTTATACATGTGGGCATAGGAAAAAGTTGACGCCCGTGACTTTCAAAAATAATTTGAAAATACTTAATGAACTCAAAAATTAAAACACTCATTCAATTCAGAACAGTGTTAACTTGTTATAATATTAAATTAAATCACCTGTTAATTTGTATTCCTCTTTGTGAGTGGTAGAGGAAAGGTCTGAGTGCTAATATCTCTACATTATGATCGTCTTTTGTTGACAAATTTATCTTATCAGCTAACACTGATAAAAATTTCAGGCTAGCTGAGCCTGAGGATAAACAATAGACAACTTAACATAATCAGCACTTGTCACTGGCAAAGGTCATCAGGTTGATCACTGGCAAGGGTCATCATTAGTTTTTTTTAATTTTGCCCTGGTATGTTAAATTGACGGTATTTTTCTTTTTGAATTTCTCACTTCAGAATTATTTAAACACGTTAAATCACACATCATCATAAAGTAAAAAGCACAACTCAAAAAGTATTTAGGACGTTAAAGAGCCTCAGTAAAAGAAACGAGGCAAAAAACGTGCTCAAACTTGACTCCAAATGAGACACTCATTTGGAGTCGACTTTTCAGCATATTTCTCCCCTCGTTCCTTTTACTGAGGCTCGTTCACGTCCTAAATACTTTTTGAGTTGTGCCTCTATGATGTTGTGTGATTTTACGTGTTTAAATAATTCTGAAGCGAGAAATTCAAAAATGAAAACCCTCAATTTAACATGGTAAGCTCTATACCAGGCCAAAATTAACATAAAACTAATGATGACCCTTGCCAGTGATCAACCTTATGACCTTTGCCAGTGACCAGTGCTGATTATAAGAAGTTGTCTATTGGTTGTAATTAACTTTGAGCCTTATGGGTTTAAAATTTCTAGCCTAAGTGCCTACGTCACGTTATTAATTTTTTGTATGAACAAACATAAAGTATTTATGTTCCTTCTATTCTATGCAAATCAGCATTATATAAAATTTAAAAAAATATATAAATTTATTTGTTATTTATATAAAAACAAATCAGCAGTTGGAGATAGCTCCTTATATCAGCTAATTGCTATTATTGACCATGGGAACTCCTCGTCGTCTAATCTCATCTCATCTCATCTTTTTTTTTTTTTTTTTTTTTTAATATAAAATTACTTTTTTAATATTTAGAATATTTCTCGGAAGCTGAAAATGAAATACTACATAGATTTAGCTAAAAGTTGTAAAAGTCAAGACAGAAAACTCTAAATAATTAAATATTTCTTAAGATAAAACAACTAAAAAATATGATACACATTGACTTAGGTGGAGGTCCGGATTCCTATCCTCCTTCATGGATACTCCACTGGATATATAAATAAAAACAAAAAATTCATGTGAGGGTTTGTTACATTTAATGTAGCTCATTTAAAAGTTAAACTGCACTCTGAAGTTGATATCAAGTGGAATGTGCGCACTGCTGAGTGTTAGTTTTGTGTTCTGCGCATCATATGTGAACGCCACGTCAGGCCCCACGTCACCAGAGACCCCTACAGGCTGTCTCGTCACACCAAGAAGCTCCACGTCTTCAATATATCGTCCTTGCATCTCAGAGGAGAAGGCATTCACTATTGTTTGTGTCAGCACGTCCTGAAGGTTAAAGATTTTAGTTAGAAGAATGTTCCTATCTCTGAAATTAAAAAGTTAACCCCCTGCTTGGTGTCATTTTAAATTCAATGGTCACAACTACCTCAGATTAATATTTCAGGTATTGTGACCATCAGAAAAGAAAGAAATTCTTGAAATTAAAATGATAGAAGAAAATTTTCAAAAGAATTTTAAATTTTACTAGTTTTTTTCTTCATCTTCTCCTTCTCGTTTTTATATTTAAGTATAAGTATATATATATATATATATATATATATATATATATATATATATATATATATATATATATATATATATATATATATATATATATTATATATATATATATATATATATATAATATGTAAGTAATAGATATAATATTTGTGGTAAATGACTTTTTTAACTTTAAAATTAAGTCAATATTAAAAGAATCACTGAAATTACTTCAAGTTTAAAGACAAATAAACTTAAAATTATGATTCATCTCTTGAAAACAAACATCACACACAAAACCTGCAAATTTTCTTACATTAGCAAAATTGAAAGTGCTGTAGTGATAGTTGTTAGACTGTACTGTGTCAATAGACTCGCCGTCATCCCAGAACAAATCCCCTTGTGCCGAGGAACTGACGTCAGTGGCCACGATCAAACCATGGGCGTTCTGGCGACTGAGGAATTAAACCATGTTACTAGTGCAGAAAAATATTAATTTTTTTCAAAGCTTAAAATATTTAAAATTACATAGGTAAGTAAATAATATTACCTTGCAACGGTTGTGCTAGCAGGCTGTTGTACGGGGATGATTCTACCCCCACGTAAGTGGATAGGAATGTGGTCCAGGGGCACCTCAAGGTCAATGTATTCTCCAAGTGATGTCACGGGTGTTCCCTGAATTTAATAAAAAATAAAAACATTTATTACACAGATACGGCTAAAATAAATAAATTACTTTTTTTGGTCACATATAGTTTGGTTGTAAAAATTTAAAATTATTTTGATTTGAATAAGTATCACTGAAATCGTTCTAACAATTAATCAAAGTTACATCTCTTATTGTCTACCTGCCCTCAGAAATTGGGTGTTTACTGAAAATATATTTCAATTATTTAATGTCCTTGCATGAGCAGTCAGCAAAGTATTGTATGTTGTTGTTATAAACATGAAATGTAAAACTGTTATATTATTTGTAGATTTTAATTCATCTTACAGATCGGTCAGTAAAAAGTGTTTATCATAATTGTATAAGAATAAGTAAATAAGAAATATATATTATGCTCTTTATCATTTTTTATCACTATAGTGAAATAATATTATATAATATGTTTATGTATTCTATGATTTTGTTGTACAAATTAAATACTCTGACGATAATATTTATGTCAAGAATAAGTCAGAGGACCATGTAAGTGGGTATGTACGCTTTTTGGCCTCGTAATAAAAACCATTTATTATTATTATTATTATTATCCATGTTTCTCCCTACAGCATTTATTATGAGATCTTTTGTGAATTCTGATAACATATAACATTGAGTTATAGTTATATATAACTATTGAATAAAGTGCACTGAACAAATATTGCATGCATAATCTCAAGTAAAATATCAATGTTTTCTCATATTATGCTTTGGTGTCCCATCAAAATAAATTAGGTGTACTTTCTATACATTTCTACATAGAAAAAAATTTGTGTTCTGTAATTTTGAGTGAGTATTTATTTATTTGTCATTCACAGTAAATTCATAGTTTATTCACCTGATAATAATCATACCAGCGTCCAGCAGGGAAGTAAGCAGAGATGGCGGTCACTCCAGCTTCTACTACTGGACTGACCAGTAAGGCATCAGACCACAGGAACTGTCTGTCAATTCCCAGGGTCTCACGATCCTCAGGGAACCTATTGCAATCAAATTTATATTAGAGTTCAAGTTCCTAGAAGATAGCAAGTCATTGTCCTCTCTCTGAATTACTTTTGTATTGTTAAAAATATCACTCTGATAGTAATGTGACAATAATATGACAATATGTGACATTACAAGCAGTAATGTGACAATATGTGACATTACAAGCAGTAATGTGACAATATGTGACATTACAAGCAGTAATGTGAATAATGGTGCATGGCTCCGCGTAAACTAATTTTATAAAATAATTTGAATTACTGTATATACTAATTTATTTTAATTTTTGCTATTTCAAAGCTATAAGCTAAATAAAGCACTTAAAATAAGTATTAAGTCTGCATTTTGCAAAAAAAAAAAAAAAAAAAAAAAAACAACAACAACAACAAACAAACAAACAAACATAACTTGATTTATTGTTAATCAAAACTCACTGATGCAGAAGAGATCTAATGACAGTTCCGTCCATTCCTTGATTTGCACGGTAAAATGATGTGTAGAAATAAGGTAGAAGTCGATAGCGAACTAACATGATCTTACGTGTAGAAGCCCCTACTGTATCAGGCCACATACAAGGGTCTTGGGCTTCAAATCCTGAATAAGCAAAGCATATAAGCTTGACGTTTTTAGCACAACACTAACACGTGCAGCTACACAATTTGTTATAATATATATTGTCATGATATCGTTATGAAATTCAATGTCTCTTAAGTGTCTTCCAACTTTCTTGCTTCTAATAACATTGCCCGGTGGCAATAGAGTAAATATTTATAACTAAAACTCTGCTTTACCAATTTAAGGTTCGAGATCTTGTTATTACCTAAATGCAAGAATTCATAGTGTATACGTCCGTTTGATACGAAATAGCTCGTGTAATTGAAAAAAAAAAAAAAAAAAAAAAACAGAATGTTTCTCCATACAGATGCAAAGTTGACTCGTATCTAAAAAAAAATAAGCCGAGAGTCGGAAGACATTGGATGCAATTTTTATATGATTGTATGTCTGCGTCTACACATCATTATATTAGTTCACGAAGTATATAGCTAAATAAATTAACAGCATGAAAAAAAAAAAAAAAAAAAAAAAAAAAAAAGAAGAAGAAAAAAAAGGACATCTAAAATGAATAAATAATTAAAAAAAAAAAAAAAAAAAAACTTAACTGCGTTGTTAATTAATATCATTGTACCAGTTTTAAACTAGTATCTCTCTGCTTTTTTTTATCAGTGTAGAACATATAAGCTTAAGTTATTAATTATATATTACCAAAAGCATTGTGGTTTCTAGAGAAAGGATAGAAAGCTCCTAATAGCTGCCAGCGCTGACACAACTCCTCATCAGTAGATCCCTGAAAGCCGCAGATGTCAGCTCCCACGTATGGAAGTCCAAACAGATTGAAGTCCAATAAACCTGAGTTACACAAACAGAGAGAAAAAGTATGATTTATTCTGCATAATTGTCCTTCTTATATAATATTAAATATTGTTAAATTGAAACTGCACATATTTGTAATATGATAAATACATATTTATATTTTAAATAGTATAAATAATATGTTTGACTTCCAGCGAACGTTTGATGCACTTTAATTGGTTCACCTGTAGTTATAAATTGTAAATGATTTACCTTTGCATTGACAAAGCAAGTGTTTTGGTCATGATTTAACCCTGTGGATTTAATCTAAATATTGTACCACTGTCACTCTACACAAATGCTTTCCCAAATGTATACTGTCAAGTTACGTACCTATGATGGAGTATTGTAAATCATCCCAGCGAGCAGAGTTATCTCCTGTCCAGTGACCGCCAAGGATACCACTGCCCACGAAACTGGAGCGAGTGAATACCAGGCCTCGCTTACCTGTAATTGCTTGTAGTGCTCTGCAAATATACAGTATATAAATTGAGTACTTATTACCGTTGGAAACGTCTAGCCAATCAGACAAACATACGTGAGGAAACTGCAGGGAGCTTAAAGTTATTGTAAAGGATTTTTTTTTTGGCATATGTTGTATAGTCATAGTTAATTGAATATTTAAAATTTATTTATATTTGTGTTTATGATTGTAGTACGAAAGTAATGATGTTTTCTTAATACATCGATGTTCTTACGAACAATATGTGTATCTCGTTTTTTGTCGCGGTAAGCAAAATGTCTATATCGTTATTTGTCACGCGTAGCAATATGTGTATCTCGCTTTTTGTCACGCGAAGCAATATGTGTAAGTCGAGCACCATCTACATAACGTTTGGAAACGACTTACATATTTTGCTTCGCTTGACAAAAAACGAGATACACATATTGCTACGCGTGACTTATAACGAGATAGACCTTTTTGGTAAATGTGACAAAATACGAGCTACATATATTGCTCGCAACAACATCGATATAAAAAATTATACAATAGACTTAAGACTTACTGTGAGGTAGGGATGGTTTCACTGTAGCCGTACAAACTGTGCACATCATAGTGACGATATTTACCTCCGTCACCTTGCACCGTCGACATACAAATTGTCTTATCACTCAAACGATTAGTTACTCCTGTAACACCTGCCTCTGAAAATAATAACATTATGTATGTCATAGGGCCGTGAGCTGCAACCTCTAGTTAAAATCTCAGTTATCTTCTTTTAATCGTTGCGACACTCAAAATAGCAACTTAACCATGGTATAACTGGTTAGTTAGTGTTGCAACCTAGGAGGGTTGATATAATGTTATCCCAATGGATATATATACGGTTACCTATGACGAAATATTATGTGATTTTAGGGGAGAGTGGGTGGGGATCTGAAATAACAAGAAGGTAATCAACATAGTGATCATCAAGGATCCCATTTTTTGTACCTACGATATAACCCTAATATTAAAATGATTATTAGCTTGCTTATTTCAATTTGCAATTTTTTTTTTCAGTCTAACATTTCAACATTTAATGACGTCATAACCGTTATTTCTACAAACTTATAATTTAAAAAAACAACTGATGCAAACAAACTTTTCAACCCTATTTTTTAAGACTGCTAAATGGCTTTAACAATGTATTACTTCATTCATAAGACTTCATGTTAACTTTAATATTTCTCTCCCCTTTCTGATGTTCACAGGAAAGTACTTTTAAATTTCAGAGCTATGAGCCTTGTATCTGCAAAACTATGAACTTACTAGGTAAATATGGTGGATCATCTAAAATATTTTCAGTACAAATAAGGCTTTCATTGCTGGTGCCAACGTTGGTTAAGAAGTTGGATGGCTCGTTCATGTCCTGCAAACATGTAATTAATACAAAAAAACTTATAACTTATAATGTATGAATTTCATATAATTATTAAATTAGTTTTTGTTTTTTCATTGTTGAAAACTGAATGGACATAGTAATTTTCTTATTCATAAGCTTTTCTTTTCTTTTCTTTTTTTTTTTTTTTTTTTTTTTTTTTTTTTTTTTTTTTTGCTTTATTGTGTTATTGTGCGACATTATTTACCATTTATACCATTCAAAACATTGTCTTAAATATATACACGGCTTAAATATATACAGCCCGACTTTTGCCATGACAGCCTAAATAAACCTTGGCAATTTTATCTAGGCAGGCAAAGCAATGCAATCACATCTATCATAAACCTCCCGATAATGCTATCCGCTGCCATGAAATACATGTTACCCAAGCTTGTGCAAATTGCTGTGCTCTCACACGTGACTTATACAGTACACAGTATACACTACACCCAGCTGAGGCTTGAAACTGCACTCGGTAAGGCAAGCACATAATTACGAATCAAACTATCTTCACCACTCAAACAAAACAGCTAACAAGTATAAACTTACTAGATATACAACAATTAGAAATTAAAATTCACGTAATGTTATTTTTACTTACGATCCAAAGTCCATCAAATTTAATGAGATTATAAAAGAGACTTATTTCATTCTCCCACCATTGATACGTGCTAGAACGAAAGTAGTCACTGAAAGCAGTCTGCTCTGGAGGCCAAACCTATAGAAAATAATTTAGCAATGTAATTTGAAATTAAAGCTGTATAAAATAAAGACTTTATAAAAGCTGCATAACATCTATAAATTATTGGAGATACTAAAAATATTGAATGTTACCAGCGAAAATTATTTACCAAACCAGATAAAAAAGTTTACTCGCAATTCACAAAGTTTATAGAGAATTTGATTGATTGTACAGTACGTTTAAGCATGAATGTATTTTCACTTTTCACTAAATATTCAAACCGATATAGGGTGTATGCGGATGACGTCATATTTATTGCGCTTTTAGGCCGACTTTAACATGAATGCATTAAGTATGATGAGTATCAGTGATCTATGGGTACTATACCTAAAAATTATAATAATTAATAATGCTCTCTATAACCATTTCACTGCGTAGTAGACTATGTAACGCTTGCTACGTCACTTACGTTTTTTATCGTTATAGAATTTTAAGGATTACAGTGACGTCATAATCGTTAATTACATAAAATATTTAAAACATTGCAAAACTGTGTGCAAGATTTTCTATGCTTATTATTTATTTTTAGAGTGTATACAATTAAATCATATTAATTAATTTATACTATAACTTACATTTCCCATCATGACCTCTCCCCCTTGCTCTGGCGACCAGCGCACATACGCGTCCGCTTGTAATCCTCTGTCAAACGTGGGGTAATTGGTCGTTCTATTTGGGATAGCAGGATCTAAAATAGGTACGTATCGTAAGCCCAAGGCTCTCTGTTCATCCACATAGGCAGATAGATCAGCAAAATTGACTGGATCGATCGTAAAGTCAGCTTCTTTATCCATTACGTCAATGTCACCGTAAAATACGTCCTATAAATATATATTAGTTTCAAAATGTGTCACAATGTGTCAAAAATTTATTTCTGATTGTTAGTTGTTTTTTTTTTTTCTGGTTTCAACTAACAAGAGGTATGCCACAGTCCTTGGTTCTCTGGATGGCAGAGCGCATGTTATCCAACGTGTTGTACCCCCAGCGTGACTGCTGGAATCCTAGTGACCAGTATGGAGGCAAGAAAGATCTTCCTATGACGTCAGTGTATTGTTTGATCACTTGCTCTGGAGTGGGGCCTGTCACCACGTAGAAGTCGAGGATACCTCCGATTGTACGGTACACCACGGCGGGGGCAACGGACTGAAGCTGGTAATCTGAAAATAATAAAACAAAATATAATCAAACGTTCTTTTAATACACTTTGAAGTTGTCAAAAATTAATTTAAATAACTTCTCATATGATTAAAAAAATACTAAAATTTGTAGTATTGGTTCCAAATCTGACGCTGTGCTTATGTTTGCGTTTTTTTAAAACTTATTTATAAATGAAACTGGTTTTAATGAAATAAAATTCTTTTCACCTACCCATTGCATTGCTGTTATAAATTAGCACACCATGCGCGTTGCCGTCATTTTCTACAGCTTCATAGAATGGGTGGACACCATATAGGTTATATTGCTCCTGAAAATTATACTTTCATTTTTAAATTGCTCTCTATTGCAAATATAGTATTCTCTTAAGAAAGAAAAAAACAACACCCTTGTACATATGAAAAATTAAAACATCCCAAAATTGTGTATACGTGGTTTCAAAGATTATACATTTTTAATGAATGTATTGTATTATTATTCAAAAACACATATGTACGTACTCCAACATCAGGTAGTTCATCCTTTGCCCAGAGCGGCCATGTTGAGTCATCAAGTTCTCTCCTGAAAGTGGGGTGGTAATTCTCACCTATTCCGTACAGATTACGTGAGGGAAGTCGCACCGCAACACTTAACAACTGATCTTCGAATGTCAAACCCACCAGAGACGTGTCGAAACTACAATTTTTTCAATACGTTACTATTAATATACTACTAAATTATAGCTTAGAAAGAGAGCGCATCATAAGTCAGTAAGTTAAGAAACTGATGTAATACGTTAGTCAAATTCTCAGGACATCGTGCAGCATAGATATGATTTAACTTTACCGTATATTTCAATACATTGATTCTCACATTACAGTTCCCGTGTCTCGACGCACAATCTGTACATAAAATGCAGCTCCCAGGATATCAGGAATAATAATATCATACGCAGTGTCTCCAGTGTAAGCAATCGTGGGTAGATTGAGATCTATTGGCACCTCGTAGCGAGATACCACGGGGTCGTGTATCTGTCGACAAATGTAATTAACAACAATACAATTAAAATATTACGTAAATTATTGTGCCATATAGCATCATATCCATAATTTAAAATTTTATAAGCTTACAACAGGGCATTAGTTTTTCACAAAAAAAAAAAAATAATAAAAGTAAAAATAAAAACGAAAAGAGGATGCAATTTTGAAATACTAAAGAATAGAAAAAATTATACCGTATAAGCTCTCCTTGTCAAGCCGCCTGCTTAATCCACAGTAGGATATTTTTTTATTCTTGTAAGTAAATTTGATTGCTTTTCAAATATTTATAATATTATATTACTCGTATGATCTTTTGAACTTGAATATTCATCAATATAATTGGTTATTATAACTTAAATTATTTTATCGGTGAAAAAAGTTTTTGTTTATCGGATAAGGACAAAATATTATCTCCTACTCAAACACAGATAATTTTAGATATTTAAGCTGCATTTATGTCATATAGCATAAATCGCTATTTTGGAATAAAGAATTATGTTATCGAACAAAATCTTTTGTGTTATGCAGCATTTTATAATTATTATTCAATATATCACATACACTGTATTATTGATCATAAATAAATATTACTAAAATCAAGCTAGCATAATTATTATGTATTTATTTTCATTCCTGTGTATACGCTCAAGTCAATAAATAAATAAGTGGTGAGCACACAAATACATTTATTTCAGTGTAATTATATACTTATTACAATACATTACCTTAATTCTGACTAGATTTTCTGAGTAGATAAAAACCTCGACTACGATATTCTGGACTGCTGCATTATACAGACTGTCTCCAAGTTTAGTGAGAGGAACTCTGAAGCCAAACTGTGTGTTCTCTGCTGCTCCAGCAATGACGTAGCCGTAGTCAGAGAGCGGAGGGAGCCAACAACCGGCGTTCCACACACACGGAGAAAAACATTCAGTCTCAGGGATACTGTGATCACGATCACGATCTAGAAATCATATTTTTTATTTTCTCACAATTATATGCATTTTTTTTTAAATTTAAACTATTTAAGCATACGCAAGCCTCTAAGTAATGAAATAAATAAAATTAGACATCAAAAACATGTAATGCATGGAAAATAATAATAATACAATGCGTGCTTTGAAAAGTTTAAACGTATGAGTTAGCTCTGTTATAGTATTATGCTGTAAAAACCGTAATCGTGCACCAATTACTTTTATAAGAGACTGGACATTCAATTTCCTCTGCCTCCTGATCCACACTGAGCATCTCTAAGTCAAAACCTGAGGTCAATGGAAGGTCAAGGTCGTACAGCTCAAGCATCTGAAAATGTACACGTGTCATGTAATGAATCAACGTTGCTAAAATCGAGATACAGCATTATATAATTATTACGTATTTATTTTGCTCCGTAAGAAATCCTATATATCATAAAGAAATATACCAAAAAGAATATTTTAATGATAACTATACCTGCAAATCACGATGATAATGCAGATCTCCACGTGTCATCAGCTTGCCATTGACTCTCAGCACACGTGGTCTTGACAAGTCTTCTCCAAATCCTAACAATCGAACATTGTGCAAGTATTTGTCGCTAGCTTCATGTGGCACATGAACTGATAGTTTACTCTAAAATTACACAATAAATAAAGTCATCCGCTAGTACTTTGTTTTATTGGGCATTGAGTTGATTTATTTTCTCACTAAACCCACTTTTGCACGTTGTTATGGTATAATGAAGGTGATATAAAAATTACTTACGTTTGTAGCTGTAATATTATAACCATCGTAAATATGTGAAGCCATCAAGTTTTGATCTAACACTGCAAGCAAGCGCAGTCGGTTGTGCGCATTTTTCTGGTTAATTCCATCAGAAATTAAATGTATGTTTCCTGCTTGTAAACATGCACCATCCACTTCATATTGACATCCTGAAGAAATAAACATTCAAGAAGATCAAACATTATAAGCAAGTAAAAAAAAATAATAATGATAAAATAAAAAAAAAAATGTGACAAATTGTGGTGTACTGTATTCTCTTATAAAACATTGTAGATTTTATTGTTGAAGGTCTACTATTGTGTTGTAAAATAGAGACCTTCAGTGGAGCCTCATGTCTTTTAGTGGTAAAAAGTAATATTAATGTACACTCCTCTCGAATAAATCTGACCACTTGCGTTAAAGTTTCCCCATATATTTAACATTTGGAGAGATTAACGCTTCGGACAGATTTATTCGGGACCAGTGTACAGCATCAGTTGAGACTGCACTCTATCTATTTTAATTATTCATTGTGCATGATTATTTTAGTATTTTTAGCTTTGATACTTTAGTTTTTACGAATAACACTAACTAAGAGGGTTGTTCTGCATTGCTAAAGGGTAGGAAGTTAGTTAGGATGCATCCTTATTTTCACGCCACCTGTGATTAACGCTAGTGCAATACGCCAGGGTAACATCCCTTTATATCAAATTGTAGCCCCAAATTTAATAAGTATATTTAATTTAAAAAAACTGTAAAAAATTATTACATTTACCTTTATGCAGATTAAATGAAGTTCTGTCCACTTTTGATGATAAACAAAAAGACGTTTGTAGAATGGCAGTTAAAATAAGTAACCGCCACATAGTTTTCACAATCGTATTCGTCACTCTGAAGAAAATAGTTAAAAAATAGTATTTGTTATGCCTTAAATTTAATTTGATTTCACTGAAAAAAATACATAATTAAATAGCATTAAACATAATAAGCAGTTCCATATCTCAGCTTCCTAAATCTCATAAAAAGTCTCCTATATGTAAATTATCATTTATATGCGGCACATACATTTGACCTGCGTCAACGGATATTGACGGAAATTGACGGTCATAAAATTTTGCACACGAGAATATGGACGTACTGAAATTGATAGCAACTGACCAAGTTATGCAATATTAATACATATGGACACTTTCACTTGCACCGTTGCTAGCGGATGAAGCTGCACTAAAATGTAGGCAAATTCAACCGTTCACATGCATCCTGTCGCTATCCGTCAGTATCTGCCTTTTTGACGGATATAACTACGGATAGAAAGTTGAGAGTTGCCCATCAGTATAATAGCTGTATATCAGTTTTAAAGTCATGTGAAAAAGCCATTAGTTTTCATTGTTTCAACTTTGTTAATCCGTCGACGGAAGCTAATTTTTCGTGTCATATAAATAATATTATTATTTTTAAATCCAATTAAGCAAATCAGTATACATGAATAATAATAATAAAAAAATAAAAATAAAACAATGCATCAATATATGAAATATAATTGCAAAAGTTTAAATAATGCTAAAAAAAAAATACGGTTTCCAAAATTACTATTACAAACTTTACCTTATTTCATTAGGTAAACGCTGTTTTTTTGTATTAAAACAGATGAGCATAGTAACAATTTTGATTAAACTTATTTTTTGACTTTATTATTTGATCTATTATCATAACTTATTGATTAGATATCACGTCAATATTAATTATTATTAAAACTTTATCTTATAAATAACAACAAACTCTTATCGCTATTTTTAGTATCAAAATATTCTTTGCTCAAGAAAGAAAACTTCCGTTAAAAAAAAAAAAAACGATTACTGCTTAAACAAAAATAAATTCACTATCACTATACTGTATAAGCGTAACTCTGCAAAAATTACTCATTACAACCTAATTTCTCCATATTGAATAATAATATAAGAAATAGCTTTGTTCATGAAAGAAGCTACTTGTTTAACACTGTGAAAGGTAGAGACTTTCCTGAGTTTAACAGGTAAGTGGAAGTTGGCCAGTGGTTCAGTTGTTAAAGGAATTTATAGTGGTATATATATCACTGAACTCTGTATGTATATATAATATATCGTATACATATAGGTACTATAAGAATTTTTAAGTCATGAAATCCAACGCAATCATAATAATCATTAATAATGCAAAGATTCAAAGTAAAATATAAAAGACTGGAAATGTTCTGTGGTTACCTAAACATTTATAATACTGCCCCCTCCAGGATAAAAAAAAGAACCATAGATAAGTTTCTAATTTAAAAAAAAATTGCTTAAAAGTGTTTACTATTAAATAAACGCAGTACTTATACTCAGTTTAGGAGTTTATTTTCCTTTGTACTCACAAGATAGTGGTTAATTTTGTCATGTTAATTAACTTATACAGATTGTATTGTCAATACACAAATGTTTTCTCAGTGTATGAATATGAAGCAAAGGAAATCTGGACAAATAAAACATTTAATCATTTTATTTCTTACAAAATATTATTGGTTTATTATTCATATTATTTTGTAAGAAAATCACATTTAAAAGTTAAACTGCACTCTGAAGTTGATATCAAGTGAAATGTGCGCACTGCTTAGTGTTAACTTTTGGTTCTGCGCATCATATGTGAGCGCCACGTCAGGCCCCACGTCACCAGAGACTCCTACAGGCTGCCTTGTCACACCAAGAAGCTCCACGTCTTCAATATATCGTCCTTGCATCTCAGAGGAGAAGGCATTCACAATTGTTTGTGTCAACACGTCCTGAAAGTTAAAGATTACAGTTAGAGGAAGGCGTATCTCTGAAATTGAAAAGTTGATAGAAAGAGTCAATGAAAGCAACCACAATCCAACAAACTAAATAAACCAATAACTTAAATGAAAATTTCATGACCCGTGACCATCAGATAAGGGAAAAATTATTCAAATTAATGTGAGACTTATTTATGGAAGTAAATAACTTCTAAAACAAAATATTGCATGATTACCTCACAATTTTGTTTTTCAACATATTTATAGCAGTCTTATAGAGGTAAATACGTCTGTGAAATATGAGGGATTGGGGATTCTATCTTTCAAATTAATAAGTTAATTACTGAAATAAATTCCACTTTCTAAGTGCCTCAATATTCGTTACTGCTTAAAGCTTGGATTATGAGTATCTCGTTTTAAAAACATCACAAAAAACTACAAATTTTCTTACATTAGTGAAGCTGAAAGTGCTGTAGTGATAGTTGTTAGACTGTACGGTGTCAATAGACTCGCCGTCATCCCAGAACATATCTCCTTGTGCCGAGGAACTGGCGTCAGTGGCCACGATCAAACCATGGGCGTTTTGGCGACTGTAATCAAGATAAAAAGAAATCTTTTTATTGACCCTGGCAGTTCATAGCAACAATATATATGTTACAAACAAGCATAAAAGAATCATGAATACTCGCAACTTACGGATTATATTTGGACGGACATGAGTGGAGAGAAAGAAAAGTTGAGGCATATAAAAAATCACGCTACATGTAAACAATGTTTGCTCTGTTCTTTTTTTGAAACCATTGAGCCAAATAGTAATTAAAAAAAACAACGTAAAATAGTTCATTTGTGACAACCCACCTTGCAGTGGTAGTGATATCAGGTGCTTGAACTGGAATAATTTTACCTCCACGAATGTGCACAGGAATGAAATCATAAGGTACGTCTAGAATCACGTATTGTGCCAGAGAATCCAATGGTTCCCCCTGTTTAAGAAATAAATAATAATTGAAAGATCCACTTCACTCATAACAAATTAAATAATAGTAGACTTACAGTGTAATAATCGTACCAGCGTCCAGCAGGTAAGTACGCAGCTGCAGTCAGAGAGTCGATGTCCAAGGCGGGAGTGATGAGAACTGCGTCACCCCATAGGAACTGGCGATCTATGCCGTATGTCTCACGATCTTCGGGGAATCTAACAATAATGTTTGTACTATTGTAGTAAAACCTAAAGCTTGTAGTTCTAACATTCAAAAGTTGACCCTAACACTTTTTAACTTTTTTGACGTCATTATTGAAAGTCTACGGTAACATGATAAAATTTTCAGAACCCTTATTTGATCATTAGATAAAGAAGAAAATAATCTATATTATATGTGATATTTTTAACAACAATTTTTGGAAGATTTTGAATACATTTAAATTACTCACTGATGTAGAAGTGATCTTATAACAGTTCCATCCAGTCCCTGATTTGCACGGTAGAATACGGTGTAGAAATAAGGTAGAAGCCGATAGCGAACTAACATGGCCTTGCGTGTAGAGGCCCCCACTGTATCAGGCCAGAAACACGGGTCTTGGTCTGCAGTGACTGGTAAAATAAAAATAAACAGGCTATAAGTAGCATGAAAAATAGTTCCTATATGTCATCAATATACTATTGAAGTTTATGTGTTAACAACTTTATACGTATTAAAAATTAGGATTGGTAAAAAAGGAGGTGAATGTGAGACTAACAGTTTCGTATTGGTATTGAATAAGATTTACTTACATATTGTGTTGTGGTTACGTGAGAAAGGATAAAATGCTCCAAGTTCTTGCCATCTTTCACAAAGACGTTCCTCAGAGTCCGCGAAATATCCACAAATATCGGCACCAACGTAAGGTAGACCAAACAAATTGAAGTCCAGCATGCCTGAAATATAAATAAATAATCTTTACAATACTGTAGATGTAGATAATTACAACATATGACGTTACTTTCTCTCAAATACGTTAGTTCAAAATACATTCAGTTGTTTTTATTATTAATTTTTTGTCAGTGTATTCTTACCAATGACGGAGTACTGCATATGATCCCAGTAAGCATAGTTATCTCCTGTCCAGTGACCGCCAAGGATACCACTGCCCACGAAACTGGAGCGAGTAAACACCAGGCCTCGCTTTCCAGTTACCTCTTGTAGCGCACTGAGCAAATTAACATTATTGCGCAAAACTATTTAATCCAAATTTTTATTAAACACGCGAAAGTGTATTCATAAAATTAAATAGCTCATTAAATAATCAGTGATGTCATTAACAAAAATTTTGTATTTGCTAAATAGTACAAAAATTAAAACATTCTCCCTCTTTTCCTATTTGTAGTGTTTTCCCCCTGATTTTTTTAAGCTTATTATTTGACTACAATCAAGCCCACTTTAATACATTAAGCGGAATAAACACCATTTGACAGTTTAGACCTAAAAAAATGTTTAACGCTTCATTTCTGATTATTCAGCAGCAGTCTATTATAGTAGCAATTATAGACGTCCAACAACAAACTGTTATGTTGAACAAGTGAATAACTTTATTGTAAAGCATAATTAATCACATTTTAGTATTAAAATACGTGTATGACAGCAGAATTGACTTACGCAGACGTTGGTATAGTTTCACTGTAGCCGTACAAGCTGTGTACGTCGTAATGACGGTAAATATTGCCGTCTCCTTGCGCAGAGTCGAGGCAAATCGTCTTGTCACTCAGACGGTCTGTAGGGCCTATTCTACCGGCCTCTGGACAAAATCAATCACCTTTCAATTAATTTTATGTAGAAATGGAAATACACACCATATTTTTATCTTTCCTGAGACATTTTTGTGTGTGTGTGTGTGTAGAGAGAGAGAGAGAGAGAGAGAGAGAGAGAGAGAGAGAGAGAGAGAGAGAGAGAGAGAGAGAGAGAGAGAGAGAGAGAGAGAGAGAGAGAGAGAGAGAGAGAGAGAGCACGAAGTGCTTCTTTACATTCCGTTTCAGTCTATATACAGGCAGTACACAATTTAAGGAAAATTTATATATTTTATTTCTGTATAATACGTTAATTAAGTTGTATCACTTTATAATATATTATTAACATTCCTAACTGCTCTCTCTAAACTAAATTTTTACATGTCAATGAACCCGAACTTACTTGGTTTGTATGGAGGATCGTCCCATTGAGTAACAGGACACATAAGAGTGTAGTCTCCTTCAGGATCTTCTTGATTAGTGTTGAAATTAGCCGGTTCATTCATGTCCTAATATAATTAAAAATCATATATGAATAAAGTTAAATTACGTCAATATATAATAAAAATCAATAACTTTAATTTACAAGTCATTTTGTTATCAAAATTGATGTCAATTAGCTATCATGACAATTAATGTTATATAATAATGCATGATGGTAGCTTACGATCCAAAGTCCATCGAACTTGATGACTTGATAGAATCTTCTGATTTCATCTGCCCACCAATTGTAAGTACCGGAGCGGAAGAAATCAGGGAAGGCTACTGGCTCAGGAGGCCATACCTAAGTGTGTGTGTAAGAGAGAGAGAGAGAGAGAGAGAGAGAGAGAGAGAGAGGTCATGAGAAATATTATTAAACAAAAGGTTTAATAAATGAATTATAATGGGATATGACTGGAGTTTTACCTAGTTATTTATCTATAAAAAAAGTCATTTAAAAAAATATTTTTCGTATGATTTATATCCATGTTATTCTTTATTTACTCACTTACATAAGGATAAATAAAATTACGCAATTTATGCTGAATTTATAGTAAATTGCATAAATAACTATAGATAAACTATGCGTTTACTTATAGTTATTGGAATTATATTATATACAAACTAGATTTTCATGTTGTGTGCAGTACATCTTAATAATTATTCAAAAATTTAAAAAAATTGTTGCTCTGTAAATAAATATTGGTGAAATGAGGCTATATATAGACTATTTATTATGTATTTATTTTTATCCGCGTATTTGCTTACATATTTACATATTAATTCCGCACTCGTATTTATTAATTAAATAATTTTTCACTCACATTGCCCAGTAGAACACTGCCGTCAGAAGCTCTGATATAAGCATCAGCTTGCAAACCTCGATTATATGTGTCATACCCGGGTCTGTTAGCCGGGATTGCAGGGTCCAAGATGGGGACATATCTCAATCCCAAGGCTCTCTGCTGGTCTACAAATGCAGGTAACCCTGAGAAGTTGACTGGGTTGATGGTGAAGTCTCCTTGGTTGTCCATGGTATCAATATCACCGTAGAATACGTCCTATATAGTAACAACAATGTTAAATTAATATTAATTATAATTATTCACACCAGTGAAGAAACTACAGAGCTAACTTTTACTGTATCAGCTATCCTTTGCAACTTACTTTGCAACATTATAAAGAAATAAAGCTCCACTGCAAGATCACTCTATAGTCTATATTATATTACAGCATGTTGCAGTAAATAAAGCAGTAGACGTAGAACAACAAAATATTACGCTGTAGAAGTGTTGTAACACAACACTTTGTATTTTTTTTTTTTTTTTTTTTTTTTGCCATAGCGATTTATTTGTTTAAATTTTTATTTCAGAAAAAAAATCAAATTAGAAGAGTCGCTCTCACAAGACATACTTTCAGGAGACATACACGTTCTCTTAGCATATTATTAAATTGTGTGCTCACACAATACCGAGACTGCTTTAGTCATGCATGCATAAACCTATATATTACACTATAGCTATAACGAAGTGTTTTATCAGGAGATTTTAATTTCTCCATATTAAATTTCAAATTTAATTTATTGAAATGTCAATTATTCATGGCTCTATGCAAAGAAGAAATTACGTGATTAATGCTGCATTTATGGCATTAAATGTTGCATAAATGTTGCTAAATTGGAGCAGCAAAAATAATTATGATATAAAACATAATATTTATGCTATAGCATAAACTTATGAACATAAATTATGTTTTAATGAAAAAATACTACTGAAAATTATGTAGCATATTAAGTATTTTTTTCCGTCTGTATGTTGGAGCTGCATAATTTCTTCGTATACTTACAAATGGTATACCACAACTTTTCGTACGTTCAACTGCAGCTTCCATATTTTCCAAAGTATTGTATCCGTAACGTGAGAGCTGGAATCCTAAGGACCAATAGGGTGGCAGGAATGATCTTCCTATGACGTCAGTATATTGTCTGACTACTTGCTCTGGAGTGGGGCCTGTCACCACGTAGAAGTCGAGGATACCTCCGATTGTACGGTACACCACGGCGGGGGCAACGGACTGAAGCTGGTACTCTGAAAATAATAATAAATCATTAAATCAATGTTTAGATCGCAACACGGAAAATAAAATGATACAAATTAGGAAGACTGGACATAAAAATAAGGGTAAAATTTTATTTCATATTCTAAAGAGGACATTGTCATGAATCGATTGATATGCAAATTTCTAATTTTTTAGTTCTTTGGGTATATTTATAATTAATTTTTGAAAATTGAAAAATGACATCACGCATGAAATCGGGCATGGCATAGGAAAAAATTGACGCCCGTGACGTCATTTCGCGACTTTAAAATAATAATTAAAATTCCTTAACGAGTTAAAAAATAACAAATTTGCATATATCTAATAATTCAGGACAATATCCTCTTTAGAATATGCAATAAAATTACCCCCCCCCCTACTTTTTCCACTCATTGATTTGAACAGATTTGTACAACTTACTGTTAGAGTCCTAGAAGGGGACTCTACTTACTAGGACTTACCTTCTAGGACTCTACTTACAGTTAGTTATTCACCACCAGTAAAATATAATATTTTGTTGTTGGGCGTCTATTTGCTTTAATATGTTGTAAAATACAGTGAACTTACAGAAGAGCTTTATTTATTTATTGTTGAAAAGTAACTTTGTTGTACAGCATAGTTCAGTCTTTTCTTTACTTCACATATCAGTATTATAATTATTTACTTACCCATCGCATTGCTGTTGTAAAGCAGCACTCCATGGGCATTACCGTCGTTCTCCACAACTTCATAAAAAGGATGAACTCCATACAAATTGGTTTTAGCCTGACAATGTAAATATAAATTAATTATTTAATTTATGGCAACATTGGCAATATCATGTATATTTATATTATTATGCAGCATTAAGTCAATTAAAGTCTATTATATACGAATACATTGTACTTTCATAAGAAAATAGAGGGGAATCACAGTATGTCCATATATATTGAATCGAAAAAATAAATGTCTTATTTACGAATGGATTTGGTGGTTCATCTCTCGCCCAGAGCGGCCATGTTGAGTCATCAAGTTCTCTCCTGAAAGTGGGGTGGTAACTCTCCCCCAGTCCGTAAAGATTACGTGAGGGAAGTCTCAGAGCAACGCTTAACAACTGGTTTTCAAATGTCAAACCAACCAGAGACGTGTCGAAACTAAAAGAAAAATAAAATTTATGAAAAAGCTTTCGTTTAAACAAACAGAAAAAAAGTGTAATAATAGATTTTATTTTTTCTTAAATTGTGACAAATAACTTTGCTGTACAACATAGCTATACAACTCTTCAGTGTTTTCTTTACATTTTATGTAGATTTACTTCATTGACTCACATCACAGTTCCTGTATCACGACGCACAACTTGCACGTAAAATGGTGACCCCGAAATGCTGGGTATCACTACGTCATATTGAGTTTCTCCAGTAAAAGAAGTTGTGGGTAAATTTAGAGCAATTGGCACTTCATAGCGGGCGACAGTGGGGTCGTAAATCTGGAGATGATTAATGACTGTGAGTTTGTTTATTTTCTCACTAAACCTACTTTTGCATTGCACGTCTACATTGTACGTACAGTATTATGTTTAATTGTATATAATCACCTTTAGTCGCACAAGACTCTCAGAATAAATAAATACTTCTATGGCAATATTTTCAATCGAAGCTCCGAAGATATCATTTCCAAATTTACGTAAAGGTACTCGATATCCAAACTGTGTTGTCTCTTTTGGTCCATCCACGAGGTAGCCGTACTGTAGAGATGACGGTAACCAGCATCCGTTGTTCCACACACATGAAGTGTAGCATTGGCTTTCAGAGATACTGTAGTCGGGGTTGCGATCTGTTGAGGGGCAAAATTGTTAAGTGAAAATTACTTATTAGAATAATAAAGGTTATATACTTGAGAGATTTTATGAATGCTTGATTATTCTTAAATAATCAATAATCGTTTATTCAACAATCAATTGCTATTTGCTATTTATTTGAAGTGGAGGCGATATTTTTGGGCCATATATATAAATATTACAAACTACACAGTTCCCGTTGCTAAATGATTTTTTACGAGATTTTGTTTACTTTTGGAGAACAATGTGTAATAAAAACGTTGTATTATTTATTTATTATTATTATTATTGCAAGCTGGCAACATAATAACTCAGCTTTCTTTGCAAAACTGCATCTCAATTGATGTTAAGATATTGAAGATCGCAAATGTACCTATAAGACACCGAACACGTACACTAACATTTTTATACCTGTATAAACCATGTTTCTAATATTATATCATTATTAAATAAACGTTTATCAATGTGTATAGTATATACCTGAGTAAGACACTGGACACTCGATCTCCTCTGCTTCTTGGTCAGTAATCAGAAGGTCAAGGGCTATATCTTGTGTCAGGGTCAACGACAAATCAAGCAGCTCAAACATCTGGGAATATTTGAAACAATAAGTTATCGAATCTGTTCAACAATCTATTTCATTATTAATGCTTAAATAAAATGTTCATTGTTATTATATAGTGATAACAATTTATCCACACGTTTTCTGTTATATTTTTTAAATAAATAATATAAATAAATAACAATATACTAAAGTATAAAACACGTCAAAAATAAATCATTTAAATATTTTTGGCCCTATTATTACAAGTTTTCCAAAGGGACGTAGCTTTTACAATGCTACACGGATAAATTAAACTATGTAATTTATGCTCCATTGATGTAAAATAATGTTAAAGAGCAAAAGTGTTTTCATTTTAAAATATTTTAAAATACATGAATTATTTTTATTATGCCACTCTGCTAAATAGACTTATTCTGCGTTATACAGTACAGCATATTTATAATTATAATATATTTATAAATATTACTAAAATCGGTATTGCATATTATCATCATTACGTATTTATTTTTGTCAGTAGGAAATCAGTACATTGAGAAACTGTTCCACGTCAGCTGTAAAACGGTCTGCTAAGAGGGAGGAAAGCAAATTGATTTGTCATGTTAAAATTGTAGATTAAATTATTGTGCATGCAATTCTAATAAATATTTTATCACTTATATTCAGCATGAGTTTTTCTTCCCCCCTCCTCTTATAAGAATAACATTAACATTACAAGTTTACCGCAATTTTTAGATGATAAAATATATTATTATACTCGTGTATATACTGCATGAATATATAATTATACTGATAGACTTATACCTGCAGTTCACGATGATAATGCAGATCGCCGTGACGTAACAGCTTTCCATTGAGGCGCAAGACTCGAGGACGTGGTAATTCGGAGGAGAACCCAAACAGACGGATGTTGTTGACCACGTGATTTTCATGAGACTGGCTTTTTGTCACGTGTATCTTTACCGAACTCTAGAAAAAAAATTTAAAAATCTACGGTTACAAATTTATGATCATTTACCGTTGTTTCTTTCTTTTCCTTTTTCTTTTACATATCACAGAAGTAGCACAAAATATGACAGTAGTATAGAACCTCAAAATGTTAATTTGGTACTATTTGACAATAACATATTGTATAAAATAACATAATAGATTATTGAATTTAGCACAAATATGATAACATTTATTCACCTTTGTTACAGTAACATTAAAGCTCTCAAACTCTGCTGAGGCCATGTGTTCAGAATCCAGCGCTGCTACAATGCGCATGCGTTGGAGTTGTATCTTGTGTGGATGTTGAGGCGCCACAAGAGGCGCCAGGTTAATTGACCCTGATCTCAGGGTACAACCACCCTCCAAGTCGAAGTCACAACCTAGAGAAATACATTTCTCTGCGGTCACAGCTGAAAATAAAGTTGCAATGTTATATGGTTAATTTGAACATAAATAAGGCTCATAATCCCCATGCGTAAAATGTATAATATACATTAGAGTATAATATAAGTATTTTTTATAATGCTCTACTTTACGAGAAAAATAATATATATATATATATATATATATATATATATATATATTAAATTATAATGATAAAGTAGATTTATCTGCGATAAAATTTCAGAGGCCGTGACCATCAGATAAGAATGACAAAATATTATTATGAACCATAAACATCAATATTTTTCAAATCTTTACATACTTTGAATTATCTTGTCTTAAAATATAATGCTTCATATAATGAAAAGGATTTCTCTGCTTTTGATTAAAAATAAAATATTATGTTAGACCGATATGCCAGCAACATTTATTCATTACAGCATAATTTATCCTATATTTAATAACAAATATCACAACATAAAAAATAACAGAGCACAGCATAACAAATATGCTGTCAAGTATATAAAATTTTACAATTAAAAAATAGCAGTAAATGCTATATGATATAAATGCAGTATAAATTAATTTTTTACACGAAATTACGTATATTCAGATTAAAAAGAGCTGAAAAGTGAACTCAGTTTGGAAAGTCACTGCACGATTTTGTAATGCAGAATTTAAAAAAATGAGGGTTATCTCATGGTAGTCTATGTATTTTTCACCAACAATATGGCGTCTATAAAAAATATAATCTTTTATTTATTAATTGACGAGTTATAGATAACAAATATTTACCTGAAGAAATACATTTTAGTCGCGACGTGGTGAGCGCGGGTGCGATGGCAAAAGCCATCAATAAAAGAAACAGTCTCATAATTATGGTCTTTTCTGAAATCATATTAAAAATAATAATAACAAAATTTAAATAAAGAAATTAAAGGCGTAAAACACCTTGAACAAAAAAGTTTCGTAATATCCTAACAAACCTGCAAATCAACGTTGATTTGGCCGGAGTCATTTATTTCTAATTTATTTTCTATTCACAAAATGCCGCTGCCGGTCACTGACTTCACAGCTCGCCTGATCCACACGCAAGTAAACCGGGCGAGCTGTGACGTCAGTGACCGGCAGCGGCATTTTGTGAATGGAAAATAAATTAGAAATCAATGACTCCGGCCTAATCAACGTTGATTTTCAGATTTGTTAAGATATTACGCAACTTTTTTGTTCAAGGTGTTCTATGCCTTTAATTAAAAAGAAATAAAATATGCTATACAGTATGATGTCCAATGTAGACTTAAATTGATTTGTAACTCAATTACAAAATCTTATCATTTTAAATATTACTGTATATTTTATAATAAAATGTTTATAATATTAACGATGTTAATTTCTACTTATTTTTAATAACCCGGCCCAATTTGATAGAAATAGACAATAGCAATAAAACCCCTTTCTGAAGGTAAACATAAAATAGTGACTTATTCTCTTCATAAAATCCACAAAATTAAAGAATCTAACATAATAAAGCATTTAGCGCCTAGAATATAGGCAATTTTTCTAGCATGTTAGTTATACAGGTTGCATAGTCACTAAATTTTGCAGGCGCGGCAGCCATTTAAAATAATATCTAGACATTTATATTTTTTAATACTTTTATCTATCAGTAAATACCACCGTTCTCTAATATTCTATGATATAGTTAATTAGAAGGCATTGTATCTCTAAAATATGTAAGTTAAAATCCCTTGCTATGATTTCATTTGAAAGTCATACATAGGTATAAATAACAAATCTACGTGTATAATAAATATTTCATAATATATTATAGATGTTCATCAGATAAGGGGGAAAACTATCAAAATTATCTTGAGGCATAGTGGGAGTAAAATTGTATACTTATGTTGTTTTATCTTAATTATTAATTATCAATGTACAAAATGAAAAAAAAAAAAAAAAAACTAAATGCAGTATATAAATAAGTTATGATGTGAATATAGCAGGTGCGATTTAAATTCGGCAAAATTTAGATCACTGATAGAGAATATCAAAACATTTGTTAACCAAAATACAGGCAAATATATTTTAATTATAATTGTTTGTACCTACTAAAATAGATGTACCAGTCGTGTTGTCAAAGCAAGCTCCACAGAGACTGCGAGATAAACAGATTAACTTCATTCTAATCTCAAAACTGATGCGATTATCTTTGTCTTGTTTTTGCAATTATGAACCATTATTACGTAATAAAAATCCCGCGCGTCTTATATAATATCTACATTCTTGCGATGATAATGCTGTTCGTAAAGCCTGTTCTCTTGCACCAAAAAATGCGCATTCCATTTGATTAACCATAGCTGATCGTCATTTTAGGAGCAAAGAACAGGGTTTACGAACAGCATTAGCGCAACATCATCATAATTATGTTCTTAGGCTCGTTTCAATAATGTTATAGCTACTTTTTGCTGTTCTTTGAATGTCAATGGTAGCATCTACTTGTGATAAAAATTTCAGACCCACGTGACTGTCGGATATGAGAGCAATTGTTGAAATGTACATAGATTTTACCTGGCAACCTAACATTAGGTCATGACCTTATAGAGTTTCTTACCTTGGACAACACCACTGACCCCTGTTGTGTCACTAGCTAAAACAGCACCCATGTATGAGAGAAAAAGCCATAATTTTGTATGCTGATCCCACACAATTTTTCCAAGTTTTGGTCAAATAGCTGTAGTCCCTTTTGATAATATTTTAGAGTATTGATTCAATACAAGAAGCAGCCACTCAAATGCAGCACAGGAAAAAGAGGCAAAAGAATATAAATTTTTAATGTTTATCATTGGGACGGTCGTTTTATTATTATTATTATTTATAGAATGCAGAAAATTTTAATAGTCTCTAGGTGCATAGACTTTCTATCACTAGAAATATCCATAAAATAAATAATTAATGGTAAAAGTGGACAAATGAATAATAAAACAGTTAAATGTAAATACAAACATGTTTATTATTGTAGTAAAATATTACATTATTAACAATATTTAGGCATCGTCGTAATAACAATTAATTTTATCTTCTTCCCTTCTTCTTGGCTGCTTTGTTTGCAAGGTTCATCTCAGTCTTACGTTTGACATTTCTTACCAACTGAGAAAGTTCTGCATCTCGGGGACGTTTCCCACCTTGGTTGGGGATTACATTCTTACTGCTTGTTCCTGGTACATCCTGCTACAAAGTAAACATGCGTTACTTACAAGCTTATAAATACACAACATATTAAGGAAAATAAACCATCATAGTTGGTATGATAAATTGAAAGAAAAAGGTAGGAGAAACCCCTTCTTAGTTTTGCCCAGTTTCTGTAAGAACTGGCAAATGTACATACATACAGTTTTTTTTTAGAGTTTAGTGCCAAAAGCTATCCAATGTGTTTTTGTATCACTGTGCTAGCAAGATTTTCACCAAACTAAAGCTGCGAGATTTTATGAATATTCAATATTTCTTATTCTTTATTTAACCAAAAACTGACACTTGAAATGGGCAATATCTGTGGGCGATAATACAAACTAAAAGTCTACTGGCTTATATGGGACTCTCTTCACTACAAAGTAAGGGCCTTGTCTAGTTTGCTCCTATATTTTTCTTTCAATTTATTATACTATAATACTATACCTACTTTCTTTTTTTATTTTGTTTTTTATTTTTTAATTTTTTATTATTATTATTATTTTTTTTTTGGTAGCCAATCGATGGCTCCGCAGAAAACCGAACTATGTGTAGTCTCTGTGCGCCCCAAATTTGGAACAGCTGCGCTCTCTGCCTCTGCTGAAATTGAAGCATCTCTTACTAGTGCACCATTACAGATGCTTCAATTTTGGGAGAGGTGGAGAGCACAGATGCTCCAAATTTGAGACACACGGAGACTACAGAAAGTTTGGTTTGCCGCGAAGCCATCGAAATGTAGTTAGAATGTTCATACTACATACCTGAAATTCAAAATTTGACTCTCTACTTTTTATTGTTACTTCAAAGTCAATGGTAAACTATGATACAAAATTTAGAACCCCATCAGATAAGAGAGAAATTCTTTAACAATGGGATCTATGAAAGTAAATTTAAAAATAATAATGTGTAATCCAATATTTTGCCTTGTAACCCTTTTAATATGTTAATATTTTTAATTATTCTCTCTTTGTATAAAAATATTATATAATTTTTAGCCAAATCTGTGCAGTACCTCTCTCACTGATAAGCTTACTCAAAACTCTTACTTACCTCATCATTAGTTTGTCTCCTCCGTAATTTCTCTGAGACAAAGGCTTGAGTTCCTTTAGTAGGTTTGAAGTGTGAGTCTGCTGGGTCAAGATTGTAGTGATGAGACGAGTAGAGAGCACTGAACCTCGGATCTTTCACGTTCACCTAGAATATACACAGGAGTTACTTGAGCTCAGCACTGGGACATGCTATAGGATAAAGTTTCAAAGGTCTAGTTATCAATTATGATTATTTTTAGTTGCTCAAGATTATGTCTAAACATACTTGAAATCAACATTGATTTGCCCAATCTTGTTGATTTTGAATTTATTTTGATTTCCTTCTGCTAGGGCATATCCTATATAGTAGTTTGTAAAACCTGTGTTTTCAAAGCAGGAAGAAAAAAGAATGTCACGTAAGTGATGCTTTTTATATGACATTGCACATTTTTTGGGGGCAAGGTAACAGATTTCCCTTATGATGTCATAGCTATGCAAGTTCAATCTCATCTCTGATTGGCTGCCACAGTTTAAGAGGATTTATTAAGTGACCTTCTTCTGTGGCAGCCAATCAGAGAAAGGTTGAACACGCATGACTGTGATGACATATATTCAAAAGAAATAAAAAATAGAAATCAATGACATTGGGCAAATCAACATTGATTCCAGGTAAGTTTGGATTGAACATAATCTTTAAGTAAACAAACTATAAAAAATCACTTGGGCTAGGTCATGCTAGGTCATGTGACCTAGCACTGGTTCATGCTCTAGATCATGTCGCAAGACTAGTGACCTACCAGTTAAAATACCTGCCATGAATAATTAATTACTGTACCTCAAATTCATCGTCTTGTATTTTCAGTTTTCCTGGTTTTCTTGTGTCAAAATTGAAATGACGATCTTCTTCTCCTTCTTCATCCATCAACAGCAGCTCCAGTTCAGCCTGCAATTATCAGTCACAAACTTTAGCTTACAGATAAATGTCTGAAATTCTCATTAAACATCTGCAATAAACTATTTGGAAGAAGAAGAAGAAAAAAAAAAAAAAAAAAAAAAAAAAAAAAAAAAAAAAAAAAAAAAAAAAAAAAAAACAGAGTAATCTTTACAGTACTAACAAAGTGCTAGCTATCAGCTATGTAGTCTTACCTTTTGCTGGGGATCTACTTCTACATCATCTTTCTTCTTGTTCTTTTTTCCTTGTTTCCCTTTCTTCCCCTTCTTCTCCTTACTGCTGCTGCTCTCAATCTCATGCTTGAGGTCTTCAAAATCAGACGGCAGCTCATCATCACTGAAAGTTGGTTTTACGCCTTCCTCATCTCCACTCTCATTCTGAAAAATAAGGCACCTCTGTCAGCTAATGTTCAACACATTTCCCCCCAATTTTTACAATCTATTTCTGTGTTGTTGTTGTTTTCTCTCAAATATTTTTATTTATTAAGTTTTGTAAAGTAGATTTGTTACCTAAGTAATAAAAATACATACACATTATAACACTATACCTCCCGATTTTTGACTAGATAAGCACATGATGTTTCCTTTTGAGCTTGTGATTAATCTCCACAACTTTGTATTGTGGCAAACAACCCTTGCTTCACCTACACACTTCAAACACTTTCTCTCACACCTAGTATTATCTAGTATTACTTTGTTAACCACTTCAGAGTACCATGTTTTAGATCTATCTCTCCTCACATCCACTCTAGCATGACAAAACCATTTTAATTGCAATTCTCTCATCATTCATCGTTTCCACATGACCATAACATCTAAACACACTAACTTTCATACTTCTCAGTCACCTTTCCTTCCTGCACATTTCATTCAACATCCATGTATTTTTCGCCTTATCTGATCTTGTTTTACCATACATGTGCCTATGCAAACATAAGCTTACCTTACTGTAATATCTACTTTGCAGCACTCAATATTCAGCCCCACATAAATATATAAATTACCTTCTTAAATTGCTTTTCTCTGTTCAGCCTCTTCTCTTTCCTCTTCTCCTTCTTTTTCTTCATCAACTCCTCAAAGGGTGTGAGATCTCCGAGCCCAGCCGCTTTCCTACGACTCTCTGCTGCCTTCATCTCTGCCTTCGCTGCCAGGTCAATGCCCCAGGACACCTCCAGCTCAGTGTCTCCCTTGTTCTTCTTGTTGTCATCTTCCAACAGAGCTCGATACTTTGCTCCTGCACTGGAGTCTGCAAGAGAGGGGAGGGGGGCTATGTTAGTTACAAAAGTATAAATATTGCAACTTTTAACTGCAATTTATCATCAATACATGGGGCTAAGGGCAAGAGAGAGATAGAACTTGGTAGTCTTAACTTCACCAAGTTTGTATTAGTTTACTATTCAAACAATTATTTACTGCATTACATCAAAAACATACTAAACTGATAGCTTTAGTTATTTTACTTAGTGGTTTATGTTGTAAAATTTGCACTCAACTTTGAAAGGAAATAGGAGTACAGTACATGTATATTAGTTGTGACATGAGCCTACTAGTTCCAAACCCCGTTTCTTCCATTTTCTACACAGGTGCTATCTTACCTGATAGTTATACAAGAAACTCATCTTTATTGAAAATGAAAGAAGCAGGTTTTGGAACTAGTAGACTCATATGTTATATCAGCAACATTAATACTTAAATAAATAATTGTGTACCTTCTTGGTCTGACTCTTCACTGGAGCTAGATGCCAAGACTCCTTGCAACTCATCCTTGTTCAGCTCCTTGTTTTTGCTGGCCCACAGTTTCTGTGAAAGAGCTGTTCTACGAGGGTCTGTCTCATCCCACGTAAACTCAAACTTGGCTTGTGTGAGTGCGCCATTGGAGAAGAGGAGCGGCGTGTATTTACCTGCCTCGGGGACGCTGGTGCATTCTTCTCGAGGATCCTGCCAACATATGGGCTCACTTAATGGGGCTTATCTATTTGTGGAGAGAGCTACCAATCCACAGGAGACAAAGGAAAAGTACAAGGACCCCTTATTACTTATCCTTTAGCATTGCCAGACATAATTATTATACTGAGAAGACTACTGCGCTGAAGCCAGCCAATTTTAAAGACACTTTTATGATTTGTATTTTGAGGTTTGTTATTGGCAGGCTCATATTTCTAAAAATTCATAAGTTGGCTAAGTTATTTATGTAATTTGAAATTCACTGGTGACAACTACGTATTAAAAAAAATTCAAGCCCCATGATTATCGAACCAGGGAATAAATAAAGAGATATAACACTTGGCTTAATGGGAGTACAATTTCAAAAACATCAAAATTTAATATCTTGCATTACAGTACTTCTTCAATATTTAGTTTCTAACCTTAAATATCACTCATTAAAAACCACAATTTTGTGCCTTTACAAGGCAAATCACTGCAGCACCTTATTTTTCAGCAATAAAAAGACAGAGCTGTAATTAAAATTTTCAGTCGCTAAAAGTTAGATTTTCCACAATTAAAACAAACACTACTATAATGTTAAATGAGCAGAGCCTTACATGATCAAAAGTTGTATCATCAGGTACAAAACGTAGGTCCAACCTGGCAGCACTTCTCTCATACTCCAAGCCGTCACATTCATTGTACAAGTGTGACGCTGTAGCTATTGAGTCACACGAGACCACAGCGTAGTAGTAGCGTAATCGTCTCATCTCGTACTTTCGCAACTTCTCTACGTCAAAGTGCTCGGAACCATCGTCATCTTCCTGCAAATCAAACAAAAAATCATTTTTAGATCCAGACAGTATTGTTTGCTTAATTTGGTATGGTATTTACTCAATTAATTGACTAATAAAGGAACAACTGTTTAGAGGCTGACTTTAAGCGATTTTGTTCACATCCGCTTTTGTTTCTACTTACTGCGCTTGCGCAGTACGTCAAAACGGAAGCGGATCTAAGCAAAATTGCTTAAAGTCAGCCTCAAAACAATTTTTCCTTTAATAGTCAATTAATGGAAACTTAAATTATTATCTTCTGAACCAATAAAGCTAGTGTATATAATAGAGAAAGGAAAAAAAACTATTTCAAAGGAAGAAAATAGTTTAACAAAGAAATAAATGTTATAGCCTACTGTATGTAAAATTATATAACCCAAAAAATGTGTAATTAAAAGTATCCTGTATTGAAAACAAACAGATATATCATGAGATGGGACCTTAACTCTTTTTTTGAAACTATTTTTCCCCTTTGATTTAATATAGGAACCAATAAAGCTAGAGATATATTACTTGACAATTTAAATACTCAGGGAATAGGATAAGTTATAGGCAAATATGTACAAAAGAGATTAATTTTAATGTGAAAACATAATTTTACTCACATCCTCTAGTGGTTTCTGTTCAGCTAATTCTTTTGGTCCCTTTTTTTCTTCTTCTTTCATACACGTCAGACCAAACTCCGATGGATAGACCTAAAATTTAGATAACCAATGAAGCCTTAATTACACAGGTAAAGAAAGTAAATATATTACCGAGACTTTGGTGATGGCCCCTGTGGGAGGCAGGAAAGATGATAGAAGCACCATGAGGTCATCTGCTTTCACTCTCTCCCAGTCCATGTTACATAGTGCAAGCCTTGATGAGGCTTCGTCTGTACGTTCAGCATCCTTATCAAGTTCTCCCCAATCATGTTCTAGCTCCTGAAAATATTGACAACAAGATCAATTATTGGATGTCACATGAGCAAAATAGGTATCTACTTTATGAAAGAAGTTTTAAGTTTCAATGTTTAAATTTTTACTGAAGCACACTGAGCTATTTGCTTTTCTGAATTTCAAGTATGTAATTTGGTTACAAATTCAGGAAAAGGAAAGCTTCAGTAACACCAAGGTATCTGCCAGAACTTTATTGACCTCTCAGTTTATTTTCCGAGTAAACAAGACTTTTAATGACTATGTTTCATGGTCTATGTTACCTCCTTGTTGACGTCCTCTGCAGATTCCTCTGACTCCTCATCAGACGAGGACTCGCTGTACAAACATGCCTCACCACGAGCGTAGTCCACAGACAGGTCTTTTAATTTCTGTCGTATCTCTGCACTCACGGCTTTCACCTCATTCTCTCCAGCATCAGGAACTTTAACCTGAAATTTAATTACAGAAAATAACTTGATTTTACTAAAAAAAAAAAAATAAATAAAAAAGTAATAAATTATTGTGTCTCACTCAAGTACGTAGATATTATCATTATTATTGCAATTAGTTACAGTAAATTTGAAGAAGGGGAAAAAAATGCTAGTAGAAAACCAAGTGAAGCGAGTCGCATAGTTTGTTGAAAATATTGCTAGAATAAAGATAAAAAAAAAGTTCATCAACTAACAAAATTCCAATGAGTTTATTATCTCTGTCCTAGCAGGATTTTCACCAACTATGGTAGTCACATCAAGGCCCTTGCTGGTTTCCTCTATCTTTTCCTTTCATTTTAAAAATCTAGCTGTGACGGTTTATTTTCCTTTATTCTGCTTCTTATGTACTGTATTATCAGAATTCAAAGAAAAAAAAAAAAAAAAAACTTTTTGGTATGACTATTGCTCTTGAGATTTCACAAAATTATTATTTGATCTCTCACCTCTCCACCACTCTCAATTTCATCTTCTTCTTCCTTTTCTCCAGAACTGCTTTCCTCCGATGACAACTTCTCTTTTTGTTTTCTTCCTTTACTCTCTTTAGAGATCTGACTTGCCACTCTGTTCTTGATATCTGATGTTTTACTAGTGGACGTAGCCATAGTTTTACTAGAACTAGATGCATTATCTTCATCATCATCACTGTCAGATTCTTCTACTTTGGATTTTACTTTGTTTAATTTCTTTTTTGTGGATCTTTCTTTCTGAAAATAAAACATGACAGTTCATAAATTTTATACATTTATAAAGAGTAAAGAGTTACCTATAATTTATATATTTTTAAACAAATTTTTTATTATTATTATTTTACTATGATCTATGTACAGTACTGTATTTATGTTTATGCTAAGTTAGAGGAATACCAGTTTAATCATTTTCAATGGAGTAATTAAAAACAACAACAACAGAATTCTCCTTACTATAAATTGAGTCCCAGTTTTACAAAATGAATAAATTATAATAGCCTTAGGAGGAGGGAGGAGACAATGTTACCCCCCCCCCCCTTTGTGCAAATTTAATGTTATATTACAGTACACTAAATAATAAAATTTTATGGAAGGACTACCGATATATTACATGGTAATCTTTTGACCATTCAATTTATTTACTTCATAAAAAAACAGTGCTAGCCAGGCTCGTGAGCTCCTGTGTTATTGCCCTAAACTAAAAACGAACCCTTGTTGATGTACTTCCAATTTTCACCGCAACAATCAACATGTAAAATGTAAGTGGCGCTGTAGTCTGTGTGTGAATTTTAAAATTCACACGCAGACTACAGTGCCACTTTTATACGTAATTTTGTATTCTTGCATTGTTGCGGCGAAAATTTGAATTACATCATTAAGGGATCGTTTTTTCAACAATAGCTTCCTATCCTGTTTATATATCCATGGTGCTAGCCTTTTTTAGCATAATGGAAAAATGTACACCACTGTAGTGATAATGTTGCTAGTACAGAGATAATATGGAAAAACACTCTAATGTATTTTTTTCTTGTAATTTTCAAGATATTTTCAATAGATACCGGCATACATAGATATATTTTCACTATGGTAAGACCAGCGCAGGTTCTGTATATCCTTTCTCTTTAATTTTACATTATACTGTATCCAACTATGATGATTTACTTTTTTGAATTTATTTTCTTAAACTTAAGTTGTTGTTTTTAATGATCATTTAAGAATGCTGTCATTAACATACTGTATTTATTCTATGAATATACCGTACTTATTATTATTATTTTTGAAAATGATCACAAGTAAAGATTCATATCTTCTGTAAAACTTATAGGAAATATCTACCTTCTGATTCTCATCTGATGAAGCTTCACTGTCGGAATCTGACAGATCTTCATCAGAAGTCTCAAGATCATAGTAACGTTTCAAGTTCTCATTGCTAGCGTACGACACTGGACGTCCTCGTTTATCAATAGCACACTTTACTTTGAATCTAGAATCCTGAAAACAGAAAATTCATAAGCATATGTGTGTATATATGTATATACATACCATAGGCTATACATATGTATGTACCACACAAAAATAAAAAATGTCTTGTAAGTCATTTAGTGGGACTTGAAAAAATTATTGTGGGGAAACAGCGAGCCCCCGCAGCTGGGTCTATCTATCTCTCTCTCTCTCTCTCTCTCTCTCTCTCTCTCTCTCTCTCTCTCTCTCTCTCTCTCTCTCTCTCTCTCTCTCTCTCTCTCTCTCTCTCGCAGCTTGAAGGTGAAGGGATCAAAAATACAAGCAATATTTAAACAATTGAATTTGTATACCTTAAACATAGCCTCGAAACGCTTATCAATTTGAACTTTTCTTTCAGTCCGAGGGATTCGACGAAATTTTGGATCCGACAAAACATGTTTAAATCTCGCGTCTCGCTCCATTTTACCTATAAAAATTTACAATAGAGTTTCATAACCATGATAAAAAATATAATATCCAGCGCGAGCCCTCAAATCCTGCTCAAATCCCAAAAACACACGAACAGAGACGTGGAATATTATTGTAAATAGTTGTGATTCTAACTTTAACAACACAATTTAGAGGTAAATATTTACTAATAACATTTAAAAATTAATAATTTATTTTTGTTACTATAAAAATACTTACAGATTTAACGTGAATTTAACAAAAACCACGTGGAAGTGTGATACATACAGACTTATTATAAATGTTTACGAAACGAAGACGGCATGGCATTACAACGTTGCCACATCGTCTAATTTGAACACACCTTTTTTTTTATAAGTGTATGTTTTAAATCTTTATTTTATTATTTTTACTATTTTTAATTGTAAATGTAGAAAAATTAGATTTTTAATTCATTTTTTATCCTAATAAAAGTTATTTATTTAAAAATTTAAGTTTTTTTCCTTTTTTAAGTTTGTAATCTGGCAACCTTGCTATCAGCTGGGAAAAATTTGCGCATACTTCTGCGATTTTTTAGTGACCACGCCGATATTCTGCAGATTTTCATCAAATTATACATATAAAACATTTTGGAGTTACAAATTAAGATCTTATAATAAATAAGCTACAAATTAATTAATTTCTTATTAATAAAGAGGTGTAGGTAATAATTTTTTTATTAGTTAAATATTAAAGGTGTCAAAAACGGCTAGCGAACGGGTAGAAGGCATGGCGGATAGTGCCAGCGAGAGCGATTCCAGCTCAATCGACGGAGGAGGTGGTGGACCTATAATGATGCCTCCATCACCTATTACACGAGAACAATTACATAAACGTATTGAATCTTTACAACAACAAAATCGAGTTTTAAAAGTAGAACTTGAAACATATAAGCTACGAGTAAAAGCACTTCAAGAAGAAAATCGGAGCTTACGTCAAGCTTCGGTTATAATCGTAAGTTATATTTTCAAACGTGTAACTTTATCTTTTAAAATGACTAGATTTTTATATTAATTTATGTGTAAAAGGTTCAACCTTTTACATATAAGTTACATCATTGATTACTGTATTAATATGTACATGCATAGTTTTTGAAAGCAAAAGGGCTGCAGAAACAAAGAATTACATATGTACATATGTACATAATACAAAGAGAGGTTGAGAATTACATACACTGAGAGGGGTCAGGGGCAGTCAACTTGCATTACTGTATCTTTGATGGTTATGTAACTAACTTGTGTTCTTTAAGAATCGAATAAGTTTTTACTTAGCGTATACTTTAAATGCTTTAAAAGAGTGCATAATTTTAACGTTTTTTTATGTTTTGTTATAATTCCAGCAAGCCAGGGCTGAGCAAGAAGAAGAGTTCATTAGCAACACTCTGCTCAAGAAAATCCAAGCTCTGAAGAAAGAAAAAGAAACGTTGGCACATCACTACGAGCAAGAGGAGGAATGTCTTACCAACGATCTATCTCGTAAACTGAATCAGGTCTGTATGGAGTAACTCTTGATATTAGCTTGCCCTTCAACGCCATACTTGATCAGAATAGGAAAAAAATGCAATTTGTATGCACATTAAAAAATAAGTTGGTGCTTAAGCGTCTAAACTACATACATTTCTACTTTTAGCGGGTCTGTAAACTTTCACGCATCTATGTTTATTGTGATAGCCTTAAAAACACGTGTCTACATTTATTGTGTCAACAGTTATAAAACACTACTACACCTGTTTTCCTTCGTAGAAATGTTTTATACTTGGTGTTGCGATAAATGTAGATGCATTTTTCTATGACTATCGGGATAAACATAGATGCGTGAAAGTAAGCAATCCCGCCAACAGTAGAAGTACTGTTCAGCCGCATCAACATGAAACATTACTTGTTGGTTGTAGACTAAAACATGTGTGAAGAATAATAAAATTATAGAAACGCATTAATTTATCTATGAAAAAAAATGACATTTGTCCTATGTGCACTTTCATGCAACCACTCCATACACATAGCTAAGTTTAGTCCTCGACTCCTCGTATTAAGTAATGGATAGGTAAATGAATGTACATACACAAAAGCAGCTAAGACATGTGGGGGGAAACCAGATCATTGAGGGAAATTTGGGGGTAAAATTCCAGTAGCTGTATCGTAACCATTGACATTTAAATGGTATAAAAAAGTATGGAGTGAACTTTTGAATGTCACACCATTTTATTTACAACTGTTGAGCTAACAGTTCCATTAATTGAATATTTGTTTGCTGTTGTGTGTAGCTACGCCAAGAGAAATGCAAGCTGGAGCAAACACTAGAACAAGAGCAAGAATGTTTAGTCAACAAACTGATGCGTAAAATTGAGAAGTTAGAGGCAGAAACATTGGCTAAGCAAAGCAACTTAGAGCAACTCCGTCGGGAGAAAGTAGAGCTAGAAAACACATTAGAACAAGAACAAGAAGCTCTTGTAAATCGTCTGTGGAAACGTATGGATAAACTGGAAGCTGAAAAAAGGTAATAATGTTATAAAAGCAGGAGTAAAAATTCTAAATATTTAATTAAAAATATTTTAGTAGAACTATAAAATTTTTAAGTATAAATGCTAAAAAATTTGTAAGTGCTGAAAATAGGAACAGTATGTACAAAATATTGAAAGATCCCTTATACTCGAAACGAAAATTCTCTTTACTAATGCATGTGTAGATAGCAACCTCGTATATACACCTCATAAACTGGGGAGAAAACTTGTAAAATTGACACCCTCTACAATAAATAAATAAATACGGTATGTAAGTTTATTGATCAAAAGAGTACATGCAATGCAGTGCATACATTGAATAGAACACAATATCTTTTGTATTCTGGTAAAATTTCTCGGAGTTAAGCTGAAGAAGTTGTATTTCGGACACTAAAAAGCCTTTAATTATTATTATGTTATCACCTGTGGCTATCACATATACCACATGTTGTCTAGTTTACAAGGTTTCTCCTTAGTTCATGAGGCTACAGATAGCACATTGTGTAAGTACTAGGTTGCTATCTCAACATTTATTACTTTGTTTTAAGTATCGGACAACTTTGGAATTATTATTATTTTAAGTTAGCTGTTTTAGTCGTTTTTGAGAAATAACTATGAGCAAACTATTTGAGATTTTCTTTATTTATCTTTACTGAGTGTTGTCTTTAATGACTACTGTAGCTCTTATACATAAGTGTGAGTTAGTTTATAACTTCCATTAGACATTAGGTGTTACGTGAGTGTAGCTAAAAAATTATGTAATGTTGTACAGGACTCTCCAGATCAAACTAGACCAACCTGTGTCTGACCCCGCCTCTCCACGGGATATCAATAACGGAGACACTGCAGCCAATCTCAGCTCTCACATCCAAACTTTACGTTCAGAAGTTGTACGTCTCAAGAATCAACTTTCAATCTCACAACAAGAACGTAAGTATATGTGAGCTCTAGGTGGTGGTAACATACACGTACACTCACTTATCCTTGGCATAAAAACTACTAGAAAGAAGAGGTTACTTTCAATCGAGATGGGCTAACAAAACCAATAGACTTTTGCATTGACTTCTTGTCACTCATTATAATGTTGTTACTATTGTCACTATCAATCAAGGCTGTTTCACTGTGGCATGCATTCTGGTTTGATGTACGAGAGAAGAGGAGTTTGTTGTCCAGTGGGTATATGTTGCTAGTTCAGAGGCTGTAATATGTACACACTGAATGCATTCTCGTGTTCTCTGCACATTATTGCCCGTGAGTATGCCAGTGTGTCACTGGTTAAACTGTAGGCGAGGGGTTTAGACTTGACAGATCTATTCATATCTCTACCTAGTACTGGCAGTGCAAGGTACAAGTGTTCCACATCAAGTCAGAAATATCTCAGGACAGTTCTCCACTCTACCTCATCTCATTCATATCTACTGTATTTTAAATTGCACATTGTTAGGTGATATATATGTTGTGTGGTATTGAACTCATTGCCATATTTGCAAGAATGTTGTTCCCTGTTAATTTTGTGATTTGTTACAAAAATATCAAAAACAACATTATTATAAGTACAGTAACAAGAAGTCAATGCAAAAGTGTGTAGGTGTTGTGAGCAAAGAACTATAAACCTAGCAATTGCCTATCAGCTAGGGGAGCAGTATCTCCTAGTACATTTATTTAACACATATGTCACAGATATGTGCAGCATAGGAACACGGCTAATTAAAGAGTAGAAATCATTATAGTTGGTTATAATAATTTAAAAGTACAGTAACTAGTAAACCATATAGTTATGTAATTAGTTAGTAAAGGTTAAAACCATTTCGGTTTGAATTGATAATCAAAGAAAAGGATAGGAGAAACCAACAAGCGCCTTACCACGACTCTAAGCAACTGAAGAAGAGGGCTGTTGCCCTCGAAACGTCTTAGTAAAATTGTAAATATGTGTGTAACCTGTGCCATCAAGATTTTCACCGAGCTGCGGACCTCATCGTGGTAAGGCGCTTGTTGGTTTCTCCTATCCTTTTCTTTTCTTTTTCTACCATATAGTTAGTACACCCAAAAGGTAGTACAGTAAACTCTCATTTTTGTGAGGTCACAAGGGACCTAATGCCATTTCACAAGAGTGAATTTCACAAAGTCAAGATCTTTAACATTGCCATGCTTATATTGAGGTCTACTGCGGACCCAACTGAGCATTTCTTAAAATCGAGAAAAGTGAAGAGTTTACTGTACATACAAAAGTACCTACCAACATTTTTTTCTTTTTAATTAATTACCATTAGAAAAATATAAACCATTTTTTCACTATGTTAACCAATTTATTTCACCATCAATACCATTAAAATATGATTTTCACGTACAGTTGACTGTAGTTATTATCTATTGAATATGTAATATTTAATATTAAATTATATTTTGACAGATGCTGAAAAAATGCAACGTTACGTGACTGAGGAACGTAACATTCGTGAAGAGAACTTACGTCTTCAGAGAAAACTTCAGCTAGAGGTGGATCGTCGTGAAGCTTTGTGTCGCCATTTGTCAGAGTCGGAGTCAAGGTGAGTGCTTGTGTTTTGTCTATATGTACCGCAAGGAAATCAAAAACTTGCACAACTATAGACTGAAATGCATCACTAAAATTGCAAGTTATTCATTTCATTTCGGTACAACTAAGGGAGGAAGAAAATTCAAAATGTTTTATTAATTTCTCCATCCTACGATCAGAATATAGGCTATACATACAAAATGTGTCCGCTTATGTTATTGTTTCACAAGAAAATATTTAGAAATGATAGTCAAAAATCAATAATATGTATAAAACAAAGAAAAAAATATATAACAAACTCACAATTCATTCATTCATTCATTCATTCATTCATTCATTCATTCATTCATTCATTCATTCATTCATTCATTCATTCATTCATTCATTCATTCATTCATTCATTCATTCATTCATTCATTCATTCATTCATTCATTCATTCATTCATTCATTTATTTCATTCATTTCATTATCAAACAACATACATTTATTTATAACATAGGCCTGCAGTAGAGTTGTTTAAAAACTCTTGGTAACTGGGTAATACTGTTTATTTTATAGAAAGATTTTGAAGTCTCTTATCAGCAAAATGGGATTTGTTTCTTTTCTTATAATTAGTAATTTATATGGACTCTTTATTAAAAAGAGCCTCATTACTTTCACTTAAAAATATGATGTATAATATATTGATACATCTCAAATTTTAACAATAGAACCATGGATATATAAACAGGATAGGAAGCTATTGTTGAAAAAACGATCCCTTAATGATGTAATTCAAATTTTCACCGCAACAATGCAAGAATACAAAATTACGTATAAAAGTGGCGCTGTAGTCTGTATGTGAATTTTAAAATTCACATACAGACTACAGCGCCACTTACATTTTACATATTGATTGTTGCGGTGAAAATTTGAACTACATCAACAAGGGTTTGGTTTTTAGTATAGGGCAATAACACAGGAGCTCACGAACCTGAATAGAACTTCTATAAATAACAATTATTTGAAATTAAATAATATGTGAAAGGCGTAGAACACCTTGAACAAAAAAGTTGCATAATATCCTAACAAATCTGAAAATCAACGTTGATTTGGCCGGAGTCATTTATTTCTAATTTATTTTCCATTCACAAAAAGACACTGGCGGTCACTGACGTCACAGCTCGCTTGTTTTACGCGCGCGTGATATTAAAGTTATGTTTTAACTCTGGATTAATTTTAAAGTACATTACTCAATGAAAAGTAAAATGAAAGCGTTTCTAGGAGCCATATGAACAGCCATATTTACAATCAATATTTACAATCTGCATGATGTTATGAACCTTATAAGCTGGTGTATGAGAAGTTAACTTTCATTTTTTAAATCTTATATGTTCCAGCCTTGAGATGGAAGAGGAACGCCACTACAATGAGACATTACTGGGAGGTGGCTCTGGTACTGGCTCTGACACACGTACAGGACCTCCAGGAGTCAGGCCTAGACGTGTCTCCAGTCCTGTACCTTACCCTTCACCAAGTTCATCCAGGCCTCTTAGCCCAGGTAAACAATAACATCAACCTACCTTGAAAATGAGGTACTGCGATAATTTGACTTTAAGTTTCAAATATTTTTTTTTTTCACTTACTTTGTAAGGACACTGAAGCTGTTAACTTAAATACATATCAATAATTTAAATATTGATTGAGGTAGCTGCCTAAAAAAAACTTTCTGAAGTAGTAATCAATCAAGTTGTGTTATAAATGAGGCCATATTTACCAGAATACAATAGAAGTTGTAAGGCAGGTTAACAAGTTTTCTCCCCAGTTTCTGAGGATATGTAACATGCATATGTGTAGATTTTTCCTTAATAAATAAACTGATATTTGTAACTGCTATGTTTCAGGACTTGGCTTGGGCAATACTGGACGTTGCTTTGCATGTGGTCAGCCTAACCTCCACCCTCAAGTCCCTCTACCTTCATCTTCCCCTCCACACCACCCCTGCACAGCTGGTGGCTCCTCTCAGCTCACAGTAAGTAAACCACCTATAGCATTCATACATGCTTAAAAAAAATTAAAAAAAAAAAAATCAAAACATTTTGGTTATAATTTTCCATCAAAGGGAAGAATAGAAAAACCAAGAAGCGTTTTCCCTTGATGAAGTCTGTAGCTAGGTGAAGATCTCAATAGCACAGTTAACTTAACAGAGATATTGATTATTGATTGATTGGTTGCTATCACCATTGATTAAGACATTTCGAGCTAAACATGACCTTCTTCTTTGTGTTAACTTTGCCATCAAGATCTTCACCTACCTACGGATTTCATTGTGGTAAGGTGCTTCTTGGTTTTCCTATTTTTTCCTTTGATAATATATTTGAACTTTTTTTTTTTTTTTTTTTTTTTTTTTTTTTTTTAGTATCATTTACTGTAATTCATATGTGTCCCATTTTTTTTTTAAATATAAAGAACTACAGTATTTAAAATTATTATTATTTTCTTTAACGAGGCATTGATTTTGTACTGTAATATTTCAGCCACGTGGACAACGAGAAAGGTTTGTGAAGCCTGCAGTCCCCCCTGCTAGTCCCTCGTCAGGTTCCAACAACCCTACTGTGGCCGTCACTTCTCCACACTCCCCGATGGATATCTCCAGGAGCTAAGCTCTCAATCAATTCTTCTGTTTTAATTTGTTGTTGCCTCAGACCTCTGTATCATATTGTCACTATTATTTCATTGAGTGAGCTGGGTTTTGTGATAGCAGGCCCAGAAAATTGCAATTTTACATTGCATTTTTTTATTGTCTTAATCCCCCCTCCCCAATTAAATTTTTTTTTAAATTAATTAAGGCGAGGGCCCAGTAATGGCAATCAACTGATCAAAAAAGTGATCATTAGTTAACTCTGATTTTTTAAATCAAAAGGAACCTTTATATTTAATAGATATTAAAGAAAATGCGGTTTGAAATTTTAATCTTATATAAATAATTCCTTATTTTGTGACTTACTCTAAAATTTTTATCATTGTTATCTGACACAGTAAGCGATACCAAATTTGATTTCAATTGATCAGGAGATATTGGACCTCTCGCCTTAACAACCAAACATTTACAACAATTTTCTCATTAATTTGGTGACAGTATAATAATAATAATAAAAATAAAATAGAGATTGTTATGAAATTGGCAACATCTCATTTTTGTTATGTATATATTTGATGCATCATGGTGTAGGAATTATCTTCGGTATTTTTTTTTTTTTTTTTTTTTTTTTTTTTAAGACGTTAGTTTAATTATTTGTAATTATTAATTAATCAAAAATAATTTAATTAAACTTAACCAACCAAGGATGTTTAAACTAATTTTTATCTTGCAAAAAAAAAAAAAAAAAAAAAAATCTTTCTCGTCTTAAAGGGAAGTTTTTTTTTATGTTACTACCCTATTATTTTTTTTAATTCCATAGTTTTTAAATCATTTTTAATGTAAAAAATACTACTTATTACAAATTTTGGCATTTATTAGGTAATTTTTCCCCCTTATTTTGTAAATATATAATGATTATGTGACAAATTATTGTAAAAATTTGTGACAATACTTAAAATGTAAAAAAAAAAAAAAAAAAAGTTGAAACAAACGCTTAAAATTTGCACTTGTAGCAAATGTAAAAACTAACAAGTGAAAGAAAGAACAAAAATCCCAAATTAAATACACAATTTTACTTTAAAATACCCCCATCCCCCTTGAATTTGGTTGATGTGAGATGAGTTAAGGTTAAGGGTTAGTAATTGCAATCTTCAGATCAAAAAAGTTAATATCAACTCCGAACTTGCATTAAAATTTGTCTCATTGTTACAAATTTAGGGATAACATTTGTTTTCCCAATCTGATCCCTTAGTTTGCAACGATTAAGAGAAATCACAAAAATGTAATTTAAGTTGTACACCGGGCCTGGCTATTTTTAGCTTATTGATACATAAGACTAAAAAGAACCCAAATATGTATATTGCTGTTGTTCCGCTCTATTGGCCGATGTCCACTTGACCTTGAAAAATAAATAAAAATCATCGGATCGACCCCAGATTTTCGCATTTCAGGTCAAGTGGACATTGGCCAATATAGAGGAACAACAGCGATATACTGTATTATGAGGTATCACCGAGCAAAATTGTGAATTCCAAGGTTATGAACTTTTAGTTCCATAAGGATCACTGTTTTTTTATTGGTGACCTACTTTTAAAATGTTACTATTGTTAGCTGAGACAAAGCTTTACAAATATGATGATCCAAATCCAGAGACATCAGACCTCTAACCTTAACAATTTCGGATGCCAAAAAAAAAAAAAAAATAAAAAAAATCCATTTAAAGGATACCTAAAATATACTATCTTTTAAAAATTATGTTTTTATTTTTCTTATCACTGGTTTAATAAGCCTCACTTCTGTAATTATTTACTTAATTTGGGATTTATTCATAATTTTAATTATTTTGTAAACAAACAGGCAGAAGGGTTGTAAATAAGTTTTAATTGTGGTAATTTAAACCAATGCAGTGATACTTCATGCTAATTTTATTGTGATGTCAAAGTGGAAACCATAACAAAGATGTCAGTAATATGTTGAACGTCTTGGTGGCACAGTTTAAACAAATTTACGTTGATTAACTTGTAAAACGTTTTGTAGGCAACTTCCATTTTTTTTCCCCCTCAGTTGCTAAGAACATTTTACTGAACCAATGTAAATAGTCAATAATTTATGTGGTGATTCAGCAGTTAGGACATGTTCTAAAACATTACCTAGGTTGTGTCCTAAGTCTTACGACACATGACCTAACTTTTAGGATATAACGCTAACTGCTAAGACTTTACCTAGAGCATGACTTAAGTCTTAGGATATGACTTAGAATCTTGTCCTAACTCCTAGGACATGACCAAAAGCATGCCCTAACTCTTAGGACATGGCCGAGAGCATGTTCTAACTTGTAGGACATGACCTAGAGAGTGCTTTAACTTCTAGGACATGACTCAAAGTATGTCCTAACTCCTAGCACATGTCCAAACTGTAAGTCATGGCCTTACTGTTGTCTTAAGACTCTGTGACTAAGTAATGAACATGTCCTAAGCACTGGGTGACCAGATAAAATATTGACTTAATATTTATGTGTGCTGTGCCATCAAGATCTTCACCTAGCTGTGGACAACATCATGGTAAAAGTCACTTACTGTTTGTTTGTTTGTTTTTTACCATGATTTCCTTTGATAACAAATAAACTGCATTGGTTTGAAATTGTCTTTAAATCGAATTTTGGTGTATTTCTTCATCACTAATCTCTTTAACAAAGAAGGTAAATTGTCATAATACATTTTCATATATGTATTTCAATTCCTTGCATAGGAAATTTCAGTATTTTATTTAAACACATGTAATTTAATGACATATGTTTATCTCAATCAAAGGACTCTGTTTCTCATTCTTCTGCCTGTATTGTCAGCCATTTTATTTTGTTGTTGTTATTGTTGTACTGCTGTTTACATACCAGAAAATGTTTCTCAAATTATTTGTAAATTCTGGTGAGGAAAATGTATTCATAGCAGTTTTACAATTAAAATAACGGAGCTAAAAACTTAAAGCTTAGAGGAACTTTAGGAGACAAAATCATAATATCCCCCCCCCCCCTGCTTTTATTTCGACTATAAGTTCTAGCATTAACTTTGCAATAGATGTGGGGGAGTAGCCCAATTTACATAAATTTATTACGGTAGTAGGTTACTGAATTGGGGCCACCGTTACTCAAATGAGACACCTTACTTTAAATATAATTCCTTCTACTCAATTTAAATACAGTAAAATGAATGCTCTTTTCATACATTTTCAAAAGCTACTAGCAAAAAAAAAAAAAAAAAAAAAAAAATGCTTCGCAATGCTACATCACGAGATAGGACTATTATACATACACATATTATGTCCCTTAACCCTTCAGTATTCTCACTAACTAGGGAAAAACTGTAAGGTAGGCAACCTGCGCTACAATTTCTATTGTAAACTTGTACAGTTTTTTTAACTCTAGTTTGTAAATGTCGTTTACAGACAGACTGCCCGAGGACAAAAGGCCCTACGACAAAAGACCCTACCCGTGGGTCGCTTGCCGATATGCTATACCTGTGCTCACAGCCAGGGCCTTTTGTCCGTGGTCCTTCTGTCCGCGGACCTTCTGAATGACATTTGTACATGTACAGACAGGTTGAGACACATAATATGTGTATGAATAATGGTCCCATCTCATGAATTTTATTGTCAGTTTAATATTTTGAAGTCCGTATCCTTTTCAAGTAACATTTCATTATAACTTTATGCTTATTGAATATTTTGTGTCCATTTAATTTGTGAGAGATATCAGTTGGTAACCTAACTATCTTAATAAACAAAATTGTCTGATTTTAGTTTTAATATATAAAAACTTGGTATGATAATTCAGTTTGTAGGCTACAAAAATTGGGCTAAAAGTTTTTTCTGTGCAAGCAATTTATAACTAAGCTTGAATAACTTTTGCAGCTAATGTCTTCTAAAGTTTCTGTATTAAATGAGTCTTAAAAAAATTGCAGATACATGTAAATATGTTACTAATTAAAATAAAAGTAGATTTTATGCCTGTGCTAAAAAAAAGGTTAATAATAATAATAAATATTAAGGTATATATAATATTAATTGCATTAGGTAAAGTTGGGGTGGGTTGAAATTAAAAAGAAAGTTTGTGTGATATCTAGCATTACTAATTTCCTATAATGATCTTTCTGAGTGGTGCTTTTTTCTCTTCCTTTTTATACACTGAACAAAGAATATGAGTACTTAGAACTTTAATATTTGGGTACTGTTTTTGGTTTGATTAATAAATAAGTAGGAAACTATAAAAAAAAACTTCATTTTTTTTTTTTTTTTTTTTTTTAAGTTAAAAAAATTGAGAGCTGGTATAAACCATGTCATGACTTTTCACTCATTTCTGTTTGCAATAGGGTAGTTTTCTCAGGTTAATACTGTTTACCACTTCTTTATAAGAGTATATTATAATGTATAATAGGTGGAAGAGGGGCTATACATTATACACAAAAAGAGTCTGGTAAAAACGCAAAAATGATATTAAAATTACAATATATTGAATAGCCTATATAGGGCCTATATTTTTTTTTCTGGTATGTCTACGAAGGTACCATTGAGCTCTCATTATATAAAACTTCATTACTTTATAGCCTTGATAACAATTTGGAAAATCAAAATTCTCTAATCAAACTCAAATGTTACTCGATACTACCAAAAACACAGTAAAATTTACTTGCAGGATCAAGTTATTTGTGACGTCAGTGTAAACAATTTTAAATGAGGAAGGGGGATGGAGTGCAAGATTAACTGGTGACCACATTCAAGGTCATTGAAACTTAAAACATGGCGTGACCCAGATCACACTCAAACTTTAGGTCGCGCGATGGAGTGTGTCAAAACGTTAGTTTATGACTTAGGCATTCACTTACGACTTAAGTGACGTCACCTAAGTAAGGCCTTGAACATGTCCTAAACACTGGGTTAAAATAACCAACCATGAATTTGTACTACTCATTCTCCAGTCCAACCAAAACTCCACACACATATTTGAGTTGTTAGTACTCTGTTGTTTTCTCATTCAGTGTATGGATGAGAACTATATTAATTAAAAAATAATAATAATTATCTTACATACTATACTACTACAATATAATATCATAGTTAAAAGTTAGCCTGGGCTAGCGGATAAAAATAATTATTCATAAAAACAAATAGCTACATTTTTTTTTCAATTAAAAAACTAAACTAATATGCTCAATATAATATTAATTATTATTACAAAAAATGCCGGTACTATTTAGATAATATATTGCTGCTTTATTGGTAATGGTTCTTTGTTTTTTTTAAATATATTGCTGGATAATTTATTAATATTACTAAATTGTGATAAAGTTTTCATTTTTATGTGCTTTATAGAACATATTATAAACTTTACAAAACATATATACTAATAATAGATGTTACACGTAGCACGTAAAACAATTTCTGATTGTGTGCAAAAAGGCGCTAATTTTCTATCCTTTAGTATGATAGAACCATACTTCTGAAGTTTTCTGAAAAACTACTGCACTGAGACTGGAATTTTTTTTAATGAGTTATAATTAGATACACTTTTTTTTACATGTATCATAAAAAATGTAAAATTATTTCGCTTTTAACAACAGTTAATCAATTTTTAATGTAATGTAAGTTAATGTAATTTTTTAAATAATTATAACAAACAAAAATCACATATTCAATTCTGAAAAGAAAATCGTATGGCCGTAAGCTGCAACCTGTAGTTAAGCAAAATGACAACTTAACTACGGTTTAACTAGTTAGCATTGCACCTTACGGGGATAGTTACTTTTTTTTATTTGCGGCTATAAATAAATGTACAGTGCAAAAGCGCGCCTTCACTGAAGCAATTTATAATGAAAAGTGAAAAGTGTTTGAGAAATGAAATCTTTATCACAATTTATCAATACATACAGCATTGATGAAATTTTTTTAATGAAATTATGCACAAAATATAACCAAGTTATGATAGGATTTTATTTCACTTTTTTTTTTTCTTTTGTTTATGGGCTATTCTTTTTTTTCTTTCTAATATTGGTATTATAAAAGAAATAAACCACAATTTAAATAATAGCAATAAAATCATTAGACTTTTATTTATTTATTTTGGTGAAAAATATGCCCAATTTATCGATCTTAAAATATTGACTGATAGAGGAACAACTGTTTTGAAGCCGACTATAAGCAATTTTACTCATATCCGCTTCCGTTTCGTCTTACTGCGCATGCGTAGTAAGGAGAAACGGAAGCGGATGTGACCGAAATCGCTTATAGTCGGCCTCAAAACCGTTGTTCCTTTATACTAGTCAATTAATTGTTAATTGTAAATTGTTTTACTGGTATCAATTAATTCAATCGAAATTTTTAAATTACATAAAAACAAAACATCTCAATATATTTTTCTCGACTATTGCGCCTTTAAATTTTAATATTTTGATGCTAAATAGCATTAATTTTTTTTTAACTCACGGAAAGTTTTTTAAAACACTATTTATCTATTTTTTATTGAAAATTATTTCTTTGTAGTTTACTTTTACTCCGTACTTTATCTAATTCATTACCATTAGCATTATAGCTATATCATGCTTCATTTTCCCAAGTACGTAAAAAATTAGTGTAATTATATATAAAAAAAAAGGAAAAAGGGCTCTATGTAAAAATTGAATTGAGAATCAAATTAAAATGTGCTGAGCACTCGTTATTTTTGTGATGCAAACGCATTAACATTCAAACAAATAAATAAATGAAATAAAAGCTATATAAAATACGTATATTTCAATGTTTAAATAACTGGATAATATTAATGTAACTTCTATTTTAATGTCTGTTTGTTAAAACGAAAATATATATTAAAATATATTTAAAAAAAAGTTCATTAAAATAATAGTTATATCTTTTCAATTTAACGTGCAGGGATATATAATATATTATATTTTAGATTAACTTCATTAATGAAATAAATATCTTACATATTTCAAATTTTTTTTTTTTTTAGCTAAAATATACTTATCAATTTAAATATCATATTGCCAAGTAAGCTTTATTATTTGACGTTTCAGTAACAGTAACGCAAATTTGTACCCTTGCAAGCGTGGGAAACTGACCGTAATTGACGGATACTAATTAGAGTTGCACTAACACGGGGGAAAAAAAATTCGTAATTTATGCTGCATTGAATAATTAATAACTTGTAGAGCACAAATGCTGCTATTTTGGAAAAGTAGATGTATAACTAATTATGCTGAACAACTTAACTATTATGCTATGTAGTATAATCCTATAATCGCTATACAATATAGTATAAATTATGTTGTTATATGCATAAATGTTGTTGTATTAAATTAGCATAATTATTATGTATTTATTTTTGTCCGAGGTGTGTGTAGTTGGCGATGGATAGGAAGCTGGTAGTTGTCCCTTCAGTATCCGTCAATTAAAAAAAAAAAAAAAAAAAAAAAAAGTCAAGAGTCATTTGTTAACGTAATATCTCGTGCCATGTAACTCATACTTAAATTTCAATACAAATTATTGTTACATCGTAAAATTGAATTCACTGTGGTACTTTGTTTATACAGGAATTTTTAGTGATTGAGGTTGATTTACTGAATCGTATTTCGTTGTATTTATTAAAAAGTCAAATTTAAATATGCCAAAATGTCATTTGCGTTCAAAATAAATTTGTATGCGCAATACGCATGAACGCCGTATAGAGGCATATTGTTGTGTTTTTGCTTGAAAAAAAAAAAAATAATAATAATAATTGCAAACTTGATTTAAAAAAGTTTTCTTTCTTATTGGTTTAAAAAATATATATATATATGAATGTTCTTTAAAACAAAACGTAAATTAAATGTCATGATAACTTTCTACCCTATGTCAAAATAAATGTATTTTTATGTCCCGTAAAAATAAATGCATAAATAATGCGGGAATGGTGATCTCTCTGTCTCTTTCTTCTATTTACAATTGTTGTAACGTTTCCCGCCATTCGTCCGCTCTTATTATTATTGTTGTCTTAAAATTTGAATGTCGTACTATTACACGTGTTCATTATAATGCACAACTTACAAAATTAAATTTTTCATTGTTCAATTTGAGAGGATGACAATTATCAATTTTTACAATTTTATTGTAATAAACCAATTATTTATGTCTCTATTAGGTAAAAATCAACAACCTTATGGGAGGCAAAAATAATTTGCACTTTTTTTTATCACGCAAATTCAAATTTTTACTACAATACGAATTTTGCAAATAACCTAATTCTTTTTGTTATTTTAAAAGTTAAACAATATAAAATTAATTTTGAAAGTTATGTATTATAAAAATTATAATATTAATAAAAATATAAATACTATATAATTATCGTATAAGCTTAAATATGTGTTGTCAAAATGAAAATATATTTAAAAAAAGATCGATAATGGATCTATAATAATAATAAAATTTTGATGATTGGTGTTTTCTAAATGTGGTATAATAAATGTATGTAAATTTTTTTTAAATTAATGTTAACAATAATTAAACCTTATCTCTAATATGTAATTAATTTTTTTATTTTTTCTTGCATAAAAGTGCAAATGTTATCAATCATGCTCTGCTGTATATTTATGTATTTTAATTCTCTCGCAAAACAAACAATATTTTACTTGCAACTATTTTTATTTTTCTTTATTATCATTTGTTCTTTTTATTTCTGGTATTCTACATTACAATATTCAATAAATTTGTCAAATGCACCCAATTTTATACGTGTCTTTATTATTTCAACCATTTTGAGAAAAGTTATAATAATTTGAAAAAAAAAAAAAAAAATCTACTAAAACTGAAACCTGAAACTTACAAATCATTGCTTCAATTTTGTTAACTGCTGAAAATAGACAGGCGGTCGACCATGACCACCGATCTTTTAATTAGTGTTGGAGGTAAACTGATGTAAAAAGTAAGGGAAAAAATACATATAATTGTCTTTTCCCATATTATTGCATGAACTTTTTTTTTTTAAATTCATATTTAAAAATGAAAGAAATAATAATAATAAGTTGTATATCACATAAATATAGGATAAACAACTTGTGATTTAATAGAAATGAATAAGAAGAGTTGGAGGGGTGCAGTGTTCCGAAATATTATATTCCTCTGACTTGATGTTAACAACTACCACTTTGCACTGCCAGGACTGGCAGAAGACATTGATACCTGTCAAGCCTTAACAACTCCTACAGGTTTGCCTGTGACACACTGACATACGCACCGGCAACAATGTACGGAGAACATTGTCAGTGTATACTGTGGCCTCTAAAAAAGCCGCATAAGTATAGTATACGTAAATATACCCTGCACTGCGAACTGCGAGAAGCATTTTGCCACAGGCTCGATCTGCAGAGGTTTTAAAGCAGTTTTTCAAAATAATAATAATAATAATAATAATAACTATAAGAAAAAATGAAAATATGTAAATAACACCGTTAAACATTGAAGTTTGAAATTTGACGTCATGTTAATCGTTATTATTTTTTTTATCGTTTAAATTACTAAAAATAGTCGTTTTTGAGGCGCTTCCCCCTCCCTTCTCTCTCTCTCTCTCTCTCTCTCTCTCTCTCTCTCTCTCTCTCTCTCTCTCTCTCTCTCTCTCTCTCTCTCTCTCTCTCTCTCTCTCTCTCTCTCAAAGTTCCTTTATTGCGAGCTCTTATTCTTATAGCAATAGACCATATATAAAACAACATGTGATTTTTAATGAATAAATACGCAATGGGATCTTCAAAACTGATGACAGTTCTTACCAGAATGTTAATGTAGCCCTACCAGAGAGCGTGAAAATACTGTAAAGTATGCAATTTGCGTAAAAATTCATGTTTATGACGTCAGAAACATGAAAAAATTAGTATGAAAATGTTGTGCGGGCTGCATAAATCGAATTTTCTGATCACTGCTACGGGTTTTGAGACAAACTAATGTTATTTATGTAAATCCCATCAAGTGTTTTGTGATATAAATGCTCATGTTTTTCTCCGGTCTATTCCTTTATATTAAATACAATAATAAATTTTTAAAATTCAGTTATAAAATTAAAAATTCTGAAGAGGACAGCGCGAAAAAAAAAATAATAATAATGATAAAAATGACCTGAACATATTATGTCTTTGCATATCATTATATTTACATGCATTGTTATCACACAATACTGACATTACGTGTACAAGAGAAAAATAACATTAAAAAAAATGTAATTATAATCCTTTTTTCTTTTTTTTTTCTGAAACGTGGGTAAAATTTTCTCCTAGCACCTTGGTTTAAACATAATAGTAATTGAAGTTTAAAAAATAATAAGTTATTAAGAGACATAGAGAGAGAGAGAGAGAAAACATCTTAGGCGGCATGGTCATGGGGACATTAACACACAATAATCTCCATAAGAAATACAGATATCGTTGTATCTGACAAGGCCATCACAATTTCTCATCCTCCACACACACTCAGAGGAAACAAAAACAAAAAAGAACATATTATACTATACTGGGTATATACAGTATAAACCGGAAGTATGATACACATTTGCCTTGAGCGGCTATTGTTTTAGCATAATATGAAGATTCTCTTTTCTTTCAAATAAAACTGCATTTTTTTTTCTAACTAAAGCTCAATGTAGCTCAAGGAAATTTTAATAAAGAAATTTATATATTATAAAGTTATTTCCTTTTTATTTTAAATATATGCAAAGGTGTGTAAAATTTGAATTATAATAAAAAAATATAATAATAAATTTATAGCGTTTTTTTTTTTTTATATAAATTACGTTATGAGTTATTATTATTTTATTAAGTGTTGTGAGTAAATTAAAAGATTCTTATCTTTCTTTTTTTATTATTATTAAGAAAATATATATGTTTACAACGGTTATACAGTTCACTCGGCACGGCTTTTAATTAACACTTTTTATTAAAGTTATTATTATTTTATTTATTTAAGGCTTGTTTTCAGATGGCTTGCATTTCAAAATCTAAAAAGAAAACTTCCAAACTTTATGATGCCATTTGAAAGTTAATAGCAGCTACCTATGATAATTTTTTTTTAGAACTCATGACTATCAAATAGGAGAGAAAATAATTAATGGAATTAAAATGGGCTCTTATGGGACTAAATTGTCAAAAAATCATATATAATTTAAAATCTAGCATGGTGACCCCCCCCCCCCCCCCCAATTTTTTTTACATTTTTGACGATACCTTAACCTTATTCTAATGTATCACTGTGCAAAAGTTCAGATTTTTCTTCCTTTAAAACTTTTTAGTCAAATCCTGTAGTACCTGATCTCCCGCCTTAACATTTAATGGACCACTTGCAATGAAATGTTTTTAATTGTTGCAACAAGTAAGTGAAAATGATTTTTCCATAAGAAATGCACTAAGAATATTTCAAAAGTTCGTTCATTTGCAAGTGGTCCATTAAATAAGCACTTATAATATTCTTTACATACAGAACAGAGTATAGATTTACTTTAGTATTATTACTAGCAAGTTTTTGGATTAGTATATTTATTTGTTTATTTATCTGTTTAGTTATTAATCTATATTTATATAAAAAATAAAATCATCATCCGCCTCCGCCGCGTACTATATCATATATCAAAAATACATAATTAATTTAAATTTTAATTAATCACTCATTCATGTATAAATTTTAATATTCAAACACAAAATTTAAATTTATTCAAAAATTATTTTATCTTTCAAGACCATGTTTTTTTGTTTTTATATTTGAGATAAAAGATAAATTAAAACACGTAAGATGGTGATTATATATATATATACCCACATTTGTGTATCGCTTGAGTTGATAGTTCCCATGTATAAAACGACCTTTTCTTATTGTAATGAGGATTTAACATCGCTGTGGAGAGATATACAATGAAATGAATGAAAACAATAATAATAATCAAGGTACTACATATTTATGGTTAGTTAAGAACACGTGTACATACTTTGCTACTGAATGTTAATAATATGATAAAGATGTTTACAATGTAACTAATGGATATACGTATGCATGCACTGTCAGTCGAAATAATATGAATGAAATACCTTACCTTTAATTAATTATTATATTTTATGGAGTTAAAAGTTCTCACTTATTGTATACACATACTTAAGTTTTAACATTTAGTATAAATTATAATGGTTTTAATTATTAAATTTAATTATTATTTATTTAAGATTTTAATGTAAATATCTTCTGTAATGGAAAAAAAGGTGATTGTTTTTTCGAAAAAATAATAAATTAAAAAAAGAAAGGCTTTCATTAGAAGATAATAAAATAATAATAACAACAACAAACCGCATGAAAATAAAATCAATATCTCTTTCTCTCTCTTTTTAACTATATATTGACGGCAAGAAAATACCTTCACATGGTAAGAAGAAAATTACATAATTTATGCCATGTATTTAGATCATATAGCATAAATGTTGCTAAATTACAGCTATGTAAATATGCTGCACTACACATAATATTTATGCTGTGGTATATGTATAATTAACATAATCGCTATATGGTCATGCAGTGTAACAAAAATTGTTGTAAAATGTAAAATAATATAACATGATAAAATCGTAAGCATAATAGAATACTTGCAAAAAGGAATACAGTAAGTAAATAAACAAACTTATAATTAGAAGCAAGCAATACTATAGCTATAAAAAAAGTGCTAGCAGACAACTTTGAGTTCCTCTCTAGATTTAACATGCATTCTTATGAAAGAATGAAGCAGCTATATAATATACCTCGAGTTATATAATATAGTTTTTCTCAATAATACTAAAATTGTTCCTTATAGCCTCAATTATCTTGTTTTTCTGAGTTTCAATCAATTAAGTTACATTTTCCCCCCATCTAAATCCACTTTTGCAGTTCTTCTGTTATTATTACGTATTTATTTTTGTCTTATGCGTATCATTTACAACAATTTATATTTTACATGACTTTCATCAATGTTATGATTTGTGTGTATAGATAAAAAAAAAGACATAAATATATAGATAAATAACCACAATAAACAAGGAGATTAAACTTATGAATATTAAACTTTTGGATGCTATTCGCCACCTACACCTGCATGTTCCGGCATTCACGTGAGGTCGCGAGGTTGGTGGCGCGTGGCGGCCGCTGCCAAGGGAGAGATAGATCCCCATACACAAAACTCGCTCCTCACTCCGACCTCCTCATATAAGAAGTAAGCAGCCCCTCCAGTCGTCAGTTTGTACCTCAACATCTTATGCGACACTACGTTACGTGGACTCACTATGTGGAGGAGTTGAGTGAATTAAGTGTTTATTAATTAAGATTTAATTAACAATATTAACATTTTGTTTAATTTCTCGTGAAAACTTGTAGCAAATACATTTTATTAAACAAAAAGGTAAGTACTTTATTTTTATGTTATTTAAATGAACACGCACGGAAATAATTGCACACAGGACCGCGATAATATATTTTACCACTTAAATCCAGTGCGTGGTTTCCTTATAATAATAACATTGCAAATTTAGAGCGAGTTTTCTAATGGTAAAATATATTATGACAGTCCTGTGTACAACACCGTTTATGCTCTTCTACAATAATATTTTACTGTTCCCTTTTATTATTCTACGTATCTATTACTTAGAAAAAAATAATAAATTAATTTTCAATTCTTTTAATTAAAGTGTAGCTTTGGGGGGTGGGGTGTTTACGCATTTAATTTTTATTCATTTATTAATTGTATACATATATTATTCCTAACATTGTTTTTAATGGAGTTTATCGGTTTAAAGAATGCTTAAAAAGTTTCTATGGCTTAAAACACATAAAAGTATACATCTATAATAATTCTCATTTAAATTTCTCCGGAATCGGTGGAATAGTTTTCTCAGAAATCGTAAAAAAACAACAACACGTGTTTCTCCCCATAATCGTAATGTTAAATTAGGGAACCCTTATCTTTCCCCACATCACTCCGCGCGTTAGATCGATCAGCTCCATTGAATGGCCATGTCATCATATATGAATAATATAATAAGCATATAAAAAAAAAAATAGTAGAGCTTAATTTCAGCAATGTTTGTTTATTCACATTATAAAATTATATCATAATTTCTAAAATGCTATAGTATCGCTACCATGTAACACAGCATTACAGTAATGTTTTAAAGCAAAATTATTCTTGTAATAACTATAAAAAATAAAAAAGTAAATCAACAAGACATAATATTTTTTTACTGTAGCATAAACTAAAAAAAAAAAATTATTTTCCGTAATCTATTAATTATAGAAATATATATGCACAAAAATATATTTAACACATTTCTATCATCAATACACATTTTTTTGACCAAATCCACAAAAATACTTATTTATGGTGGTGCATGGATATCTATACTTCACCTGAAGTTAGCATTTTTATAAGTTTTACCTTTGTTCTGCACCCACACGTAGTGCATAATAATAATATTAGTTCTTTATTGGCTTTGAAATGAAATTATAAATAAAAACAAGTATATTACCCAACGGGTGATGAGAAAAAAGCCAAAATGCCTATGTGATCTTACATTATAGTAAATGCATTGGTCATGTCTGAACCTAAACCTTTTGTATTTACCACTCACTATACTAAAGTGCGCATTTTTAGAGTAGTTATTATTAGATAACTCAAGAGTTGTAGAGAGAAAGTGATTAAAAGTTTAATTCTCTTAGCCTCTCTCTGCGCGATCGACATAATCGTCTATTGTTTATTAATAAAATTACGTAAAACTAATTATGCGATTATCAAGGTGAATTTTACTCTAGAAATTCTCACATTAAAATATTGAGTCATATCATAACATTTATACATTTTATTTATGTATAGATACTGTGATGTAAAACTTTAATATACTGCACAGAGAAAATAGTTTACGTAATTTATGCTGAATTTGTATGTCAAATAACATAATGAAAGAGGCTTTTGCCAAGTCTAAATCTGCTTTATTATTATTATTATTTTTTTTAAGTTTATTTATTTTACTTATTTATTATTGTTGGTATTTTTGGAATTGTATTAATTACGTGAAATAATTATACGTATATAAATATATTATTATGCTGTGGAGTATAATAACAATAACCATTCAATAACCGTAATTTACGTTATTATATAGTATTAATTGTTGTTAAATTGGAACAGCATACATATTTTTTTAAATCATAATGTTTATGCCATTTATCTCATTAGTTATCAGCTACCATGCAGTATAGCTTAAATTTTTTTTGTTTTATATGAATGAATAAATGGATTGTTGAAACCATTGCTATTATAATTTTAAAATTTTTAAGTATTTTTTATTTCATGTACAATACCTTACAGAAATGTTGTCTAAATAATTATGTTACCAGCAATTCACTATTATTGGTAGTTAGTTATATTTTAAAGATATTTTACAATCTCTTTTAAATGCCAAAATTTCAAAGCCCTGAAAGATAAGTGAAATGTTTTTTTTTTTTTTTTTTTTTTAATGTAACTCATGACGACAATAGCAGCATGCCGATAGTAATTACAATTTAAATGTAGAAATACGATAATGTTTCTTACATGCGACTTCTTTTTTATTGTCTTAATTAAAGGATGTAAAAGTGTGAATACTATGCGTCATAAATCTCTCCTTGTTTACTGCATTGTAGTTTTCCCAAATATAACTTTTGGTCCTATTATGTATAATGTTAAAATTAGAACTCTTCTTCCGTGCAAATTTGATTGGTTACACGTCACCACCTGTAGTAACAAGTATTAAAGTATATCTGTGTAAATAAATGGTTGTTATTGGTGGTCTCGAGTTACCGCGAGAAAACGACATAAGAACTCTAATTTGTTATCCTTTAGGCTTTAACATTGCAATTGCATTTTTAAGTGATTTTCAAGAAACTACTTAAGTTAGGCCTGTAAAATTTTTAGTCACATATATACACGTAAAAAAAAAAAAAAAAACTATAGTATTTTGTTGTTTTAACTCAACTATACTGCGGTACAGCAAAGTTTCTTTTCACCATTAAAGTAAAGCTGCACTGCAAAAGGGATCTCTCTTATTTTATAGTTTTCCGCCTACATCATATAACATATAACATACTGTAGTAATACAGTATACGTCCATATTATGATGCATAAATATGCATATTAACTACCCACGATTATGTTAATATATTTTATCATTTAACTCCAGCGCCTGTTTTAACCATAAGAATAACATTACAAATTTATATAGCGTCAATGTTTGAATTATAAAATTTATTATTACAATGATATACAGTATACAGCTTTTTACATTTGATTTATTTTCCTTGCATATAATATGGATAAAATTTTACATGCTTTAAGATAATAAAAAAAATCATTAATATTTTGTTATTATTATATATAATACAGTATAAATAGATATAAATATATTTAAACTTTTTTAATCCAGAAATTTTGACCGTGAAAAAAATTTGAATAAAAAATTGTAATAAAATTTTACATCATAATATCTGTACTAACTAACATATTATATACTAATTAGCAATAATATAATTAATATTATCAAAACATTGTATAATGCGTGATTAATAAAAAAAAATAATAATAGTAAAAACGGAGGAAATTCAAGGTAATAAAACTTTATGTATAATTAAGCGTGGGATAATATATTTTTTATTGAGTTAAAATTATTGTTCATTAAAGAATCATTAATGAATGAATTACGTAAACATTAAGTTAATAATTAGTCTTTTTTTTAATTCATACAATTGATCTTACGCAGTATATCTATTAAATTTAAAATTGAGGTACTATTGCATTTTTCGCATGCGAAAAAATATTTCAAAGTAGATTTTGAATTTACGAATTTATGAAAATTTTCTTCCATAAGGTCACATGTAAAATCCTATAATTTTTGTCCTAAAGACAACGCCATATGTGAGCACTCAATAACATGGTCTGCTAAAGGAAAATTACAAATATAGGTAGATAAAAAAAATCCTTAGAAATAATTTTGCGAACATTTTTTGATGCTGCGTAAATAGGTTGAATTAAGTTTTCAAGTACGCGAGAAAAATAATAATAACAATGAAAATTGAACTCATTTTTAAAAGAAAATAGTCAAAACAATTAACATTTGTCCTACGCTGAGCAATGCTATTGAATGCTCCAGTATGATGTCGAAACGCATTCAGTATGACGTCATGTGCATACACCCTATATATTTTAATCAAGGATACTGAAATGTGTGTAGTTCTTATATACCATTGACTTTAAAATGACATCAGTGGAGTTGTGCATCAAAATTTGAATTTAAGAGGTACACTTTCCCCCCAGATAAATCTGACCGGTCGGGTTAAAGTTTCCTCATATATTTAACATTTGGAGACATGAACGCTGCGGTCAGATTTATTCGGGGGGAGTGTACATGATTTTGCTATACAATATTATTTGTTATGCTGTGCAGCATAATTATTATATTTTACATAATTATTATTCAATATAGCATAAGATATGTTGCTTATATACGAATAAATATTGCTGACATCAGGTTAGCAGAACTAATACGAATATTTGCTTTTATCCGTAGATAAACAATTTATTGAAAAATTGTTTATAATATAGTGTCTCAAAATATTACGTAAATTTTGAATTTGCCTGCGTTTTTCTTGTTATAATTATACACTAATACACTACGTCTTTGTACAAGGACAAAAATAAATACGTAATAAATTTGCTAGCTAATTTTCAACATTTATGCAACAACATAATTCTTGCTGCATTCCAAAATAACTATATGATATATATTTCATAAATATTATACAGTATAATTATTTATGCTGCTCTTGTTTAGCAACATTTATGCTACAATATGACTTAAATGCAGCAAATAAATTACGTAATTTATTCATTCCGTGCTGTGTAATCATACGTCAATCACCGTCAATGGTAAAATGCAACTCGTTCTGTTGACAGGATGCATCTCCTCGTGCTTCTCTTGTTCACGTTGGTCACGTGGTCACAAGCCGCGGAGTACAATGAGCAGACCAGGGACGGTGGACAACGGTTTGGATTCGATGCCGGTCCTGGAGGATTTCACCACGCTACCGCTACACGAGATAACGTTGTTCGTGGAGTGTTTGGACATAAGGAACCTAGGTCTGGACAGAGTTTCCGTACTGAGTATAGTGCAGGCAGAGCAGGTTTTATTCCACAGGTATTTATATTGAATATTAATATCATATTTATTATAATACAAGGCTTGACAACTCTTTTTCATATTAAAATTTCATAAATTTCATCAAATATAATTTATTTGAAAAGTTAATAATATTTACATTTCAGTGCTTTCGAGAGCATAATACTGTCATAACTAGTATGACATAACTCGTAATCACAAACAAAGAGAAAATAGAAGGATAAAATATTTTATATTAATTTCATATAATGTACAATTTACTGATTAAGTAATTTCTAATTCTTTGAATGCGAGAGTGCAGAATTTTAAAATACAACATTCATTAATTAATAGCAATATTGAAAATGACAAAAAATTTAATATTATAGAACTCATCTTCAGTTAAATATTACGCCTACAGGAAAAGATTCCCTATTACTATTGAAATAAAAAATAAAACGTTCTCCTTTTTACTGTAATAGCTAATAGTTTGCCTATAGATTAATACACGAATTTCTAGTTTTTGAATTTATTAAATATTGTTAATTAATGCTTGAAAATAAAAATGACATCACGGCTGGTAACTTATGTAAGTGGTCATAGGAAAAAGTTGACTTTCAACAATTAATTAAGTGAAATGAACTAAAAAATTATAAATTTGCTAACCTCTATATAATCAGGACGATTTCCTCTTTTAAAAAATTCAGTAAAATTATTATTATTTTTTTAATCTTCCTCGTTAGTTGCTCATCTTGTAGATCGTCGTAACTTTGTTTTACTGTATACTAATTAACAGTAATAAATACTATTGCAATGAATATTGCTATAGACCGCTTTAGCAATATTTATGACTATCAACCAAGGTTTATATTATAAACCTTGACTATCAACCATTTGTAACAAAGCATAAAAATTATATTTCATTATGATATAACTATTTATATAATAAAAGAGATTTTTAAGTAATAACATTTATGGTGTATTGTAATATTATAAAGTCACTTTTTAATATAGCATGATATTATGAATAAATATTGTTTAAGCTTTAGCTAAATTATTACTTTTTTTTTCTTCTTCTTGTACTTTTGCCATGCAGTATGCAATATCTTTTATAATCTTCAAGTGCTTTGTCATTTTTATTATTGTTTTCTTTAAATTAAAAAATATGCTATAACTTTAACGTTTCTTAGAACTTTATTATTATCTCTATTTTCAAATAAAATAAGTATTTGTATGTAGAAATCTGCAAAACAATTGAAAGTTCTGATATTATCACAGTATAAACAGTAGCATATAACACGTCTGTAACACAAGTTTTTTTATTAAGGTCTAATTATATATAGAAATAAGCTTTATTGTTCTTTGCCATCTATGCGTGAAACTGAAAGAAAGAAATTGAAAATATGTAAATTTATTGTTTTTACTTTGTAATAATTATTTTACGTAATAATATTAAAAATTTGACATGATTTTTTTTTTAACCGTGAAAATGTTCATGAAATACTAGCCCACTTTTTTATAATAATTATTTTACAATAGATGTTATCAGTGATGAAGAATCCCCAACAATTTGTTGTTTAAATTTTTTTGTTATTTTAAAATTTGTTTGTTTTAAGGGTTGTATTCAGATGGCTATAAGATGGCTTGTATTTCAAAATCTAAAAAGAAAACTTGCAAACTTTATGAAGCTATTTGAAAGTTAACAGTAACAGGCACCTATGATAACTGATAATATTTTCAGAACCCGTGACAATCAGATAACTGAGAAAATAATTATTAAAATTAATATGGGCTCTTATGGGACTAAAACATAAAAAAAAATCATAATTTAAAATCTAGCATGGTAAACCCCATTTTTTTTTTTTTTTTTTTTTTTTTTTTACATTTTTGAAGATACCATATCCTAATGTATCACCGTGCAAAATTTCAGATTTTTCTTTCTTTGCAATTTTTAGTCAAATCCCGCAGTTCCTGATTTCCCGCCTTCAGGATTTACCCCTCACTTCGAAATGTAAATATCTCGCAAAAACTATTTTCGACAACATGATTAGAAAAAAACGATGATCTGCGGTATACATACCAAGATATTCAAGTTTTCATTGTGATCAGAGATAATTAAGGTTAATATTTTGCATTTGATTAGCAATGCTTTTATTTGTTCATTTTTTACTCTTTTTTTTTCTTCTAATTTTGTGTAAATTTTGGTTTAAAAACTTTTGTTTGTAAACTCTCTGATATTACTGTATCGTTTTGGTATATTTATAGAGAAAACTTTATAGAGAGACTAGAAACATTTAAATGAGAAGCACTAAATATCGGAAACTTGATAAAATTTTACATCTTATTTTAAGAGTTTTAAGCTGGTAAAATAATAATAATAATGACACGGCATGGCAAAGTTATTATTTTCTGCAGCATAAATTAATATTATCATTTTTGTTTGTGTAACAGACGAAAATCCACGTGGTTTGCAAACATTGATAAAAGCACAAAAATGGTTACCATGTTGCAGGGTCCACACATCACTAGGCGAGGAGACATTGGATTGAACGCACGGCTACCTCCAGGTGTTCCCATTCCACGTCCTGACAAGGCATACGACTTCCAGTATCGAACTCCAACCCAGAGCAGACGTGAGGCGTCCAACACCTGGGGGGACGTCAGGGGGAGATACTCGTACGTCGATGACGTCGGTCAGTAGATCAATTAATCAATCAAGTAACCTATCGATATTCAATCGAATCCATCCATCTATCTTTCAACGAATGAATCAAATAAGTAAATAAATTATTGAAAAAATAAAGATATAAATACATATTATATTGTAGATATCAAGTAAAGAAACAAGTAAATGACTAAAAATATAAATAAATAATAATAAAGTAGATAAATTAATAAAATTACAATATTAAAATAAATAAGCATAAGAAATAAGACATTGTCTTGTCCCAAGTAGTTCATAGTCACAAATAAAGTTACAACAATAAATAAAGAGAGCATTTTTAATTAATAAAAAATTATATTTTGATCTCTCTCTCTCTCTCTCTCTCTCTCTCTCTCTCTCTCAAGTTCAGTAAAAGTGAAGTGCAATAAAGTGAAAAAGTTAATTCGTAAATTCACAAGAATAAAATAAAATCTTATCATATTTCACGCTCTTCTGATTTCGAAAACCACACTTTTTTTGTTATTTCTTTATTTCCGAGGAAGAGTGTTCTTCTCTCTCTGCTGAGATCGCAACCTTGACTCAGACGCTATATTTTGTTGCTTGTCACGGATGCTGAGTTCTCTGCAGTGATAATATTTTTACAATTCAAGTTCATGTGGTGTGAATGTGAATCTTACATTATAAATTCACAATAAAACTAAAAATAAAACTAAAGAAAAATATTTACATACTAATTATATACGTACAAAGTAAAACACGAAAGAACAAAAATGCAAAATCATCTTTTATCATGTTTTATCACACATCTCTCATTTTATCACTTTTAACTCTCTCTCTCTCTCTCTCTCTCTTACTTTTTTTTAACTTTTAGATAAAAAATTGTTTTATTTTATAACTGTTTCAATTATGAAGAACTGTAAATAAAAAGCAAATAGTTGTAAAAATTGACAATTTGTACTGCAGGTTTACGACGCACTGTAGATTACATTGCCGGCAAGCGCACAGGATTTTTAGTGACAAGTGATGCTCCTGATCCTCCCGTTCCTGGCTCCGCTGCAGAGTCTGCATTTTACCGTCCCAGTCGACCAGGAGCCCCTCCTGGCCCAGCAGGTACCAGAGGATATTCCAGCTCAAACCTGGCCGCTGATGGTTCTTACCGCTTCCAGTACAGGTAATTTGTATATTAATATTGAAAATCCGAAAATATATTTATTGATCTCTTTCTCCTATAATGATATACGGATAATGTATCAACAGGTTCTTATCAATATAAAAATAACTTAAATACTTAAACTGTTATTTATGTTATTGAACTATTAATAATTTAATTAATCATATGCGCAAAGTCAATACCTGTGAGAACCAAACCAAACCAAATGTCTCTTCTGTAGCCTTATAGAAAAATACATACAAATTTTATGTCTCTGCTTCTCGTTACAAAGAAAACTTGTGAGCTTTAAATAATTTCTATTCAGATATTGATAACGTCTCGTATATCATAATTTGCCTACTTTACAATTTTTCTTCCCAGTTTTCTTTCTCACAATTAAATTCACTTTTTTGCAGCACATTTTCAATCAATGTGATTTTTCATGTCCCAATAATGAGTAAAAATATATTTAATTTTTCTACCAATATTTTATGTAGTCAAACTTTTAGTCAAATCTCCCACCGGTACCTTAATTAATATTATAGGTTCTCCCCGCGGCAGTCAAGGACATTTGAAGGTCTTAACCTTGTGACCTAACCATTGACCGGAAGTAAATCTTAATCTTCGTTGTTATAATTAATTCTTGTAATTTACAATAAATTTTAATATAATCAACAAAGTATGTTTTTTTATACGCTTTATAAACATAAACAAAAAGTGCATGTGTAGTTTTGTGTACTTTGAAAATGTAAAAGTGATTTTTATCTTCGTATTTGTAATTATTTCAAGTAATTGTTTTAATTAAAATATATTTAACAATTGAAGAAAATTATATGCAGAAATAACTTCCACCTACATATTGTTTAATTTATCAAAAAAAAAGAGAAAAAATAAGAAAATATTTAAAATTATAAATAATCCTTGTTACTGGTGGTGACTTGTAACTAAATTAAAAAATTAAAAGTGCACTTGAAAATGGGGGGAGGGGGGGTCTAATTTTATATCCTTAAGCATTGCGAGTGAAAAATTACGAATTTGTTTCTCAGTGGGTATATTATGCGCCGGCTTTTTCAGAGGCCGTGCTATGCACTTCATGCAATCTCTGTTCTTCACACCTTGATGCATATATCAGTGTGTCACAGGTAAAACTGTAGGAGAGATGTTTAGGCTTGACAGGATTATTTATGTCTCTGGCTAGTTTTGGAAGTGCAAGGTGGTCCTACGTACAACGCCATGTCAGAGTTGAAGTGAAGAGAGACTGAAAAGTTAAATATGTTGTACACTTGCGGAAATCATATACCTTACATCAAAGACGATGCCACTTTCTAAAGAAAAGGGTAGATAATACATTGCCAGGTAAAAGCAGCATTGCCAAATCATGAATGAATTCTTTAGAAATCGGCATTGTCTTTGGTGTTAGGTATATTATGTCCGCAAGTGTACGTGTTACGTACTGTACCTATTTACAGCTATTGTAAGCTACTTATCACCATGAATATAAATATATAAATTAACCCCCTCTGTAAGAGGTTACTCTATTTTAAAGCATATTAGTAGAAACGTCCAACAACAAAATATTAAGTTTTAAAAGTGCATAATTATATATCTAACTAAACACCCTGACTAAAATAAGATCAGAGATATTTACAACAGCAATGCACCTCTTCTTCTCAAACATTTTACCTCAGATGAACACCAACAGGTGATAAATGTAATATTGAAGTTAATACGTGTTAAATTTTATTCCTAACCCTTGATTATAGAATCAGAGAAAACGAGGTGCTTACGCGGTTGAAATAACCTCTCACCTTGTTTTGGAAATGGCTTATGTTGTACAGCATAATAATCATAATACAACAACTCTGGAGAGAAGTCCTTACTATCAAAACGCTAAATTTTATGATTTCCTACCAAATATTTTGAGAGTTGTTAAAAATGATGCATTGAGAAATTGTTTATTTAAAACATTATTAATATCAAAAAAATATTTTTTATATAGAATATAAATATTATATTATATTACAATGTTTAAGATTTTTTTAATGATTATATAATAGTGAAATATTGAAAGAAACGATGTTGGAAATTTTAAATATGAGGAATTGAAAAAAATCCTTTTATTTTTTGGTAAATTTGTATATAATTAGTAACCATATTAATTATAAAGTATTAATTATTGAAAAAAATTGTATTAAAAAAATAATTATTGAAAAAATTATGAGATGAGTATAATAGTAAAATGATGTGTTGTGTTACTGTAAACTACATGCGTCTATAATCACTAAATATGACCTTTTTTATGTAGTTCTCCGGACCAGCGTCGCAGTGAACGTAAAGATACATTTGGCCGAGTACAAGGCGAGTACAGCTTCATTGATGATCGAGGTCAAAGACATCGTGTTCAATATGAGGCTGGTCCAGGCATTGGGTACCGAGTCATTAAAAGAGACTCACCCTTAGGAAGTGCTCCTATCCCTCCTTCACCCTTACCTTACCCTAGACCTTATCGTAAGTTATTATATTTTGATTTCTAAAAATCACATACATACATCATTCATAACAGTGCACAATAATGGCCTGCACTTATTTTTGCACTCATCGCTCATACAGGAGGAATGAAGGTACTGCATTTTGTTTTTTTAACTGTCTGTTTACATCAAACATGGAGCAATATTTGCACTATGCAATAAATTTATTGATTGTAATGAAAATTTAATGGTTTTAAATGAAAATTGCATGCAATAATATTTATTGCACACATAAAAAATATTACACTGTGTGAACAGGACAACATAATGAGGTAAGGTGTAATTAATTTTGAAAATTAACACAAAAATTTAATGTCTTAATTTAATAATAATAATAAATTACTAATATAATAATAACAAAACATTTGAATCATTAGAAAACGCACTTAAAAATATATATTCACTCGGAGCAATATATTTACATAGTGAAGTACAATATTTGATTGCGCATGTAAACAAATTCTATTAATTAAATCGCACATCACATTTATATTTCAATATGCAAACATTATAGCATCATATAAACAAAGACCATAAAATAATATTGTGAAATATTGTCTTCAGTATTATAATATGCTTAAAGGAATAGACAACAAGAAAACATTAGCATTAATATCACAAAACACTTGATGGGACTTACATAAATAACATTATTTGGTCTCAAAACCGAACTGTAGCGCCGTAGCAGTGATCTGAAAATTTTGATTTATGCAACTCGCACAACATTTTTATACTAGGTTTTGCCTATTTCTGACGTCATAAACAGAAATATTCACGCAAATTGCATACTTTATTGTTTTTTTGCGCTCTCTTGTGGGGCCAAATTTACCTTCTGGTAAAAATTATCATCAGTTTTGTAGATACTATTTTGTTTTAAAGAACATGTTTCATGTTTTCTATGCCTTTAATATTTAAAACATTTTTTACAAAGATTGTTTGCAATTTTCCGCATATTTATTCAATAACAAAAATTACGTCGATTATATCGCAGTTTTTAAGACCCTATTGTATTAAAGTTGTGTCTTATAAAATAACAATTTATTACAAAAGATGTGTTAAAAATAAACTTTTTTATAGAAAGTTCTAGCTATATAGTACATCTTATGGGTTTAAAATTGTTATTATCATTATAAATTATTTTTTTTTTTGCAAAAAAATTCATTTTAAATTAGATTTTTATTTATTTATTTGACTATTTAAAAAATATATTTGCTTCATTTTTTATTTATTCGCATACCCTCCCACCTTTTTTTTACGTATTCATTAATTTATTTATTTAATTTTACATTTATTCATTTACTTCGTTGTATACAACCCTCAATATCCCAGACAATATAAAATCCTGCGTAAAGTCAAAGTTCCTAAAACGTGTTCTATGTCAAGTGCAATGCTTGATATCATATCTTAGCACTTCCTCTAATGCTTGGCCGCACACTGTTGTTATCTTGCACCTCACCTAACCACACGCACAGCCTCTCATCAATATACCACACAATTAATTATATAAATATAATTTGCAACATTCGTACTTGACTTTTCAAGTTCTAATGATTAAATAATCATCCTCTTTCCGCATTCCAAATTAATGACACTGTCATATAAAATTAAACTATAATAATTGCCTTGTATAGCATATTATAACAACGTATTTTTATGCCAAAGACTTAAATACTATTGAGCTTGCAAAAATATACGATGGAGAGAAAAAAATTAACAACTAAGATTCCAACAATACTAACAAAGTGCTAGCAGACCATCTTGCTAGCAGACCAACTTTGTGTTAACTGTCTTCATTTAGCAGACTTTCTTATGTGGGCATAAAGCAGCTATAACTCGAGTTTAAATTTTTTTTTTTTGCTGATATTTGTATTGTAGCTTAAGGAGCCTCAGCGCCTTTGTTTTCCTGAATTTCAAGTAATTTTCTAATGTTTTTTTATATCCAAAGAACACAAGTTTCTAAAATAATTATAACAATAATAAAAATAAAATGAAATGAAACTCATATAAATTATTGGTTTGGGCTCAATTTAAAAAACAGTAAAAACAGCAGAAAAATATCAATATTGGTAGAAAAATAAATAAATAATAACTCGAGTTATAGCTTCTTCAGTCCTCCATAACAAAGCATGTTAAATCAAGAGAGTAAAGACTATAATAGTAAGTGTTGCTGGCACCTTTGTTTGTTGGCATCTCAGTTTGTTTATTTATTTTTTCATAAGTTCATATTTCAAAGTTTCATTTTTTAAACTAACAGAGAGCGAGACAGCATCGTTTACGACGGCCCCAGATGACAATGTTGACGATGAAAGTGACTCTAGTGGAGCCACTCTTGCCCCTCCTGTAGTTAAGGCAGGGAGACAAGCTGTTAGACAGCGGGGAAGTACTCGGGTGTGGCAGCCCTCGACCCCACGCCGAGGTACCTCCACTACCACAACTACCACCGAGGCACCAGGTTAGTAACTCTTGCATGCATGGAATGTATGCATTGGATGGTTTCACTCATGATTTAAATTTACGTTATAAACGCCAAACAGTAAATAACATTCATATAAAAGGCAACGCTATATGTGTGAACAGTGAGCATTAAATAATATGGGATGGTTTGGGAAAATTTGCCACACAATTTGCCACTTTAAAAATACTTCGCAATATTTTTGAGATAATTAATGCTGTTAATAGGTTGAATTAGGTTTTCAAATATGTAAGAAAAATAATAATAACAAAATATTACCAAATTTTTCCAAAAAAAAAAAAAAAAGAAAAAAAAAGTTTATGTTATTAAAAAAAATTAATAATAACAAAATAAACATAATAATGGACAGTGTCTTAAGTTACTTAAAAATGAATTTCTATTGCCATCGCCATTCAATGCAATTAGATGGAGATTTTAGTTGACATAAAACTCCATTTAAGTACATGTTATCCCCATATGCCAATAGAATTTCATTTTTTAAGTCAAATGACCTTACAATAGTTTTTAAAAGGTTAAAAGGAACTGTTTCCAATAAAAAAAAAATTATAGAAACACATTACTTTATCTATGAATAAGGGCAAAAATCTCATTGTATAATGAATATCTAAAGCAGCTATAATGTAAGTTATAATTTATAACTTATAAATTTCTATTTTTGAACGTGAGGTAAATATGTTGCAGAAGTTGTTGAAGATGATGTGGCTACAAAGACTGGTGTGACTTTGGTCTCAAAGCCTGAAGTCAGTTTTGAAGCTGTTGACTTTTTCTCTGATGAAGAAAAAGAACAACAACAAAGTGGCTCCGACATGTCAGCAGGTGATCAAAACAACTTCGATATCAACACAGGAGCCGAGTCGCAAAGAACTGCACCTTGGATCATTAATATTCAGGTAAATTCAAAATAGAAATAGAAAATTGCATGAGCGTGCACGCAAAAATGTTACTTGTGAGTTGTGACATTATGTTGCAATTTTTTTAAAAATTAATTAAAATATACTGAAGTTATTCAAAAATTGGAAAAAAAAAATCACCATTAATCGATTCAGGAAGATGACCTTTTTTGATATAAATATGCAATAAAATCATTCCTAGAAATTTGCTGGTTTTCCTCATAATATAGTAATATGTTTTAACATTTAAAGCCATAGACCACAAAAAACAACATATTCTTTTTAATGAATAAACACGAAAGGGGATCTTCAAAACTAATGACAATTTTTACCACAATGATAATGTAGCCTCACGAGAGAGCGTGAAAATACTGTAAAGTATGCAATTTGCTTGACTATTCATGTTTATGACGTCATAAACATGCAAAAATTAGCATGAAAATGTTGTGCGGGTTGCATAAATTGAAATTTCTGATCACTGCTACGGAGCTACAGTTGGGTTTTGAGACAAATAAAACTTTTTTTTTTATGCAAGTCCCATCAAGTGTTTTGTGATATAAATGCTTATTTTTTCTATGAATTTTTTTCTTTAAATTGAAAGTTTTTTTTCCTCATAAGAATAGCATTAAAAGTTTAACGTAATTTTTTTAAACTATTAAATTAAATATTTATACAGTACCACAAAATCGTGTGCACCGAATCCAAATAAATAAGCTGCGGGCATATACGATATTCTCATAAGAATGACGTTGGTCAGCTTTTCCATTTGAATTTGGTACATTATAAATAGCAACATTCATGATATTGGAATAGTTATTATATTATAAATAATTTTTTCCCATGCAAATACGGTAAAGTAATATTTTATCTCCAGGACCCCGCAGAAGTGAACTCGGAGGTTAGTGCTTGGGCACGACAGAACTCTCAGTCCCAGCGAAGTTTCTCGAATACCGCAGAAAACACAAACTGGAGAACCCAGCAAGAAGAACAAAGATCACAGCCTGTGGCATGGAAACGTTCTTGGACCTGGGTAGCAGAGGCTGAACAGAAAATCAAAGAAGCCAAAGAAAAAGAAAGACAGAAAGCTGAAGCAGAAAATAAACCTTTCAAAATTTTTAGAGATGATCCGGATCCAACTAAGAAACCATCAGAAAATTCAGAGGTAAAGATTTGAGTATATTTATCCAAATGATAATTACAGTGATGAAATAAATATATAAAAACAACAAGAGAGTGATCGATTAAGTGCAGAGAAATGGAGAGGAAAAACCACTTATGATATTGTAAAATTAACAGCTATGACATCACTAAAGGCCCGCGCAGCCGTCCTATTTTATTTAGTACTAAATTAATTTAAGAAAATAAGCCGCTGTGATTGGCTAAGAGTCGACTCTCAGCCAATCACAGCGGCTTATTTTTTTAAATTAATTTAGTACTAAATAAAATAAGACGGCTGCGCGGGCCTTAAGCGTTGAAATTCTAATAATAAAAATATTTGTGACGTCATAAACGTTTTATTCTATAATAATTTAAACATTACAAAACTATGTACAGTACAATGTTTTCAATTACGCAATTTATTTAGAAACTGAGCTATACTTACGTATATATATAGAGTGAATTAATAATTTAAAATAATTGCGTTTACAGCTTTTCTTTAAATGATTATTTTGATTAATTAAATATTTATATAGTTAAATGATTGATCGTTAATTTGTTTTCAGGAATCCGGAGAAGATTTTGGTGAGAGCGAGGAAGCATCTGCTTCTTACACTCGGTGAGAATTTTAAGCCATATAGTACTTCCTCATGTTTTGAGGATATTCACATAAGAAAATGTATAATTTATGCTGGGGTAATATCTAATGATATATCAGGATTGCATAACAAATTATTGCTGTTGTACGACACATATATTGCACAGCTATTCTGTTCAGCTTAATATTGTTCAATATGTCAAATTAGTGATGATAAGCATGCTATTGTTATTATGAATCAAATGTAAATATAAAATCACGGTCTTGCATAATGAAAAATATAAAAAAATAATAATAATAATAATAATAAAAAAATGAGAGGGGTAATTTTATTGCATATTATTTATTTCTAGTTTATTGACCAAAATTGATGCAAATTTCTAATTTTTGAGTTTATCATGCATGTGGACATAGGAATAAAGTTACCGACCATGAAGTCATTTCGCGACTTTCAAAAATTAAATAAAAATACTTGATAAATTCAAAAAATAGAAATTTGCATATCAATCTATTCAATGTCCTCGTTTATAATGTGAAATAAAATTACCCACTAATTTTTTATTTCAGTGTTCTTCATTACTTATATTAGTGATATTATGAATAAATAAAGCTGGAAAATCGTGCTCTTGCATAATTATTGTATTTTTTAAGGCTGTTCGTAAACCCTGTTCTTTGCCCCTAAAATGACGATCAGCTATGGTTAATCAAATGGAATGCGCATTTTTTGGTGCAAGAGAACAGGGTTTACGAACAGCATTTTTAATTTTTGTTTCACCGTGCAGAGGATCTCGCCACTACCCAGGAGGTGACACCCATGAGGAAGGCAGTCCTGTGACGTCAGAGGACTTGTATCATTTAAGAGGACGTGTCTCATCGAAGACTCCACGCCTAGCGCAAGTTATTTCTCTTGACTAAAACACACCACTGCCTCAATACACGGAAATAATAAATAAATAACGTTATTTGTGTTGCAATATAAGATTTGCATAAGTGGGTTTAGTCATTTAGTTAGAAAAATAAACAAACTATATAAGCTCAATACGTGTAACAATATAATAACTAGCAGACGACTTTCGTGTTCCTGTCTTAATTTAAACATGCCTGCCTTTATATGGGAAAATGAAGCTCTATTTCACGTTAGTTTTTTTCCTTTGAAACTTTCTCTGTAGTTTACCTAGTGTTTAAGCTATTTGTTTACCTGAATTTCAAATCAATTGAATGAAAAAAAAATAATACAAATTTGATTGAAATTCAGGAAAATAATAGCTTTAAGGCTCATAAGCTGTAGAAAAGTTTACTAATATTAAGAAAAAAAAATTATACAAGTTATAGCTGCTTCGTTCCCCTATTAAGAATGCGTGTTCCTTGAAAACAGCTAGGAACACAAAGTCGTCTGCTAGATATTTCTTTAGTATTGTTGGGCTCCTAAACCTACTTTCTACATGTCTTCTATTATGTTATGTATAGCATAAATGGTGCTATTATATACTATAAAATTACATAAATAATTATTCTGTTCAACCTAATTTATTTGTTATGCTGTGCAACATAATTATTACTCAATATATAGCATAAGTTATGTTGTAATGGATAAATGTATCTTCATGAATTACGACTTTATTTATTGTTTCCCTCTGTACGTCATAAACTATTTGTTTCATGTCTTTCCTATTACATAATAACTTTCTGTAAATAAAAATCTGTTTATTTTATTATATTTTTATAATTATTACTTTATTATTATTATTAAATTAAGTATAATATAAAATTAAGTAAAAAAACAAACAAACTATATTTTCATAGTTTTATTATTGCATTTTTAATACCCATGGATGTTGCAGCGTTGATGTATAAAAAATATCTTTCAAAATATATATATTTTAGCTTTAAAAAAATATTGCAAATATATATTATCGGAGCTTATCGGTTTAGCGCGCGGGGAGACGCGGTGAAAGCTTAGGGTCCCCAAATTTAATATTATATATCGGGGAAAACACGTATTTTGCAATTTTTGAGAAAACTACTCCACCGATTTCGGAGAAATTTTAGTGAGAAATACTGGACATACTTTTACGTGTTTTAAGTCATAGTCATTTTTAAGCATTTTTTTTAAACCGAAAACCTCCATTAAAATTGATCAGTGCAGTAGTTTGATATAAGAAAAGTAAAGACAGAAAGTTAGGGTTCCTTAAAGCCATAGACCACATAAACACAACATAATATATTCTTTTTAATGAATAAACACGAAATGGGATCTTTAAAACTGTTAACAATTTTTACCAGAATGTTAATGTAACCCCACGAGAGAGCGTGGAAATACTTGTTAAGTATGCAATTTGCTTGACTATTCATGTTTACAACATCAGAAACATGCAAAAATTAGTATGAAAATGTTGTGCGGGTTGCATAAATTGAAATTTTTGATCACTACCACGGAGCTACAGTTGCGTTTTGAGACAAACTAAAGTTATATAATAATATGTAAGTCCCATCAAGTGTTTTGTGATATAAATGCTTATGTTTTTCTCTGGTATATTCTTTAACGTTTTTGTCTATTCTCAAAACAAACGGATACACATATTATGGCACTTAAAACTTTTTTGTATCTTTACAAACTCTCACAAATAATATAAATAAGTAGGCAATTATTGTTTACTTGATTTTTTTTATTAATTTAATTATTATATAGTGTTACAATAAACTTTTAAGACATGTGAAAAATCTTTCTTTGTATTATTAAAGCATACATCTTAAATAATATACATTTCAGCAATATATTTTGTTCACTTTTTAATAATGTTTAATAAATAATTGAATTTGCACTCACAACACAAAGTTAAGTAAAAATAATACTAAAATTTTTATTATTGTTATTTACATTTTTACAGAAGTTTTAAATATTATACAGTATATACATAAAACATAAACATATTTTATTCGTATAATTACAAACGCATTCTACATTTGTATTTGTTTCTACGGTTGGAGGGTCTCTCTGAGTGAGTTCCAGATGAGTATATTAACAGCAACATTCATTTATTTCCTTACTTTCAGACATAGGTATTATAGTTAACAAAAACGGATATTACACTTTACTATACATTATATGTTACACTCATATATTCATCTCGTTATTTTTAACTTTCAATAAAAAAAATGCACTTATAGTATAACAAACTATTAACAAATGTATTTACAATTATAATATATTTTTAGTTTTTTTTTTTACACATGTAATAATAATTTTCAGCACACTTTCTTCATCAGTTTTCCTTTGTTTACTAAACTATATCGTTAATATATTTATACAGTATTATAATATTCTTCGATATAAAAGTAATTTTATATACAAATATTTTTGAAATGTTTTTCAATATTTTATTTTGCACAGTGGTATACAAAATTAGAATAATATTTACACAAACGCGCGGATATAATCAATTACGTAACTTATGCAACATTTATGTCAACTCCATGGTTTAGTGGTTCACGCGTTCAAACTTGCATGCAAGAGGTCGCGGGTTCGCGAGATTCGGAGATTCGGAAGGCAAAGTCAAACTTACCGACCATCCTGACTGAGTGTTTCCACGGCTTTCTCAGTATGGCATGGCGAATGCTGGGATGTTTGCAAGGCCTTGGCGGGCACGTTTCGGATGAACCCGCACAAACACATAAACATAGGGTTTTGGAAGATTCGGGGAGTAGAAATTTAGTTGAGATTTAACAATTACAACAACAACAACAACAACAACAACAACAACAACAACAACAACAACAACAACAACAACAACGACGACAACAACAACAAAAGTTACTATTTTAGAATATATAAATAATTAATACTGCCATACAAATATTATTTTTTTCACAGTGCAACATAATTATTTTATTATTATTATTTCTTTTCTTGTTTGCCTGCAATATGCATTCATTATGTAAAACAATAAAAGAAATTTACAAATAAATTTTCAATCCATTATCAAGGATTTATTTTCCTCCTGTGAGTCCTGTCTAGTAGAGATAATTGATGCTTTTATAAATTCTAAAGTTTCTTTCATGCATTTGATTTCATTACGTAAATCTTTTATTTCATTTTCTAAATTTTTACTTCCACTCTCCTGAAGCTCCTTTGAATTTTGCATCTTTTTTTGTATCTCTAAAGCAGTGAAACTTTCATCAATTTGTAATATCATTTTTTTATATAATACTACATTGCATAGATGAAAAATATACATTAAATAGTTTTTAAATTTATTATTATTATTGTTAACATTTCTTCTACAATTCAGTTGGATATGATAAATATAATCTACTTTTTTATGTGGGGAATTTTTTACTCTAAAAATTCTACCTAAAATTCTTGTACTTGTACGTAAAATTGCTGCTCTTTTATTTTCTTTATTAATATAAAAACTATAACATCTTTCACACGGATTATTATCATCATTAGAATAACCTAAAAATATACGTTCAAGTTCATAAAAAAATTTAATTTTTTTAAGACAACATCTTACATTTGCTTCCATAATAGTTTTTTGTGTATCACTGATAGCTAAAGCGTTTAATAAATTCATTAAAACAACAAATACAAATATTAAAAATACAATAAATAAAAATTTAGTAGCTATTGGATTTGTTATAATTTTTATATTATCAATATCAAATTCCCCTGCAGCCATTAAAATAGTTTTCATTATTGAATCCAATGGTTTAAAAAAAAAAATATTTTCATTATTATTTTTATTTTTCAATAAAATATGAAATGATAATGCAAAAGCGAGAAAGAATGAAGAAAATACAAATAACAATTTTAACGTTTTAACAGATACCTGATTAAACATAGTTATATATAATTCTGTAGATGGATGTCGTCCTAATAATAAAGTTAATTCTATATAAATTAAGGTAGTAGATATAGCTGCAAAATATTTTAATTCATTTATCATAATTACTGGAGTTAAGAAGGTTAATAGTGAGAATAATAATATACAAATTTCTAAATTATTCTCAAAATTTTTAAAATAACAAAATTTATAAGTATTTAACTGAAATATTTCACGTACTAATATCATTAGCCAGAATATTAATGAAAGTATTGCGAATAAAAAATTTGCTTCAAAAAGGTTTGCACAAGCAAGCTTTTCAGAGCTGTATTGTTGTGTGTTGTTATTAGTAGAATTCGTTGCAGTATTGTTAGCACAATTTAATTTACTATAAACAAAGCTTGAAAATGAAACAGTATAAAATAAAAAAAACAAGTAATTAATTAAATATACAAAAGCAAATTGTCTCCATTTATGTATTAATAAGAATGTTACTAAATGCGATTCTACTAATACATTATGAAATTTTTCTAATTTTGATAATTCTAAAAATGGTAACATTTCAGATACATTTTTTTTACATGTATTTTCTTTAGATTTTTCTCTACTAATTGGTTTTAAAAATAAATAATTTATTTCTAACTCATCATTTTCCTTTGTTTCCTTTGTAACTTTTTCTTCTAAATATTCTGATATAAATTTTGGTTCTAATTCAGATGCAATTTTTTCATTAATATTTAAAAACCCACCATTATCTAACATAATTTTTAATAATGATCGATTTGAATTTTTAACACATAGTTCTAATGCTGTTTTCTTATCTGTATCTAATGCAGACAAACAAATATTCTGTTCTATGGCTTTTTGTATAAGCAATTCTAGTTTACCTTTATCGTTATTATATTCTTTATCAGTTTTTTTTGCTAAGTGATGTAAAAATGTTGAACCATTATTACAAATTCTTAAATTTAATTTCTTTTCTGTTTGTACAATACTTTCTAAGAATTCAAATTTTGGGTCTTCTAAAGCAATTAATATAGGTTCTTTACAATAACCTGCCATTGCAAAGTGATCACATTCTGAAACATGAAATAACTCAGATGCAGCCACGTTAAGTTTGTTTTTAATTGCTAATTGAAGTAATGTATATTTACCATCATGGATATGAATTAACTTTTTATTTTCTTTGAATAAATTCAAAAATTCTTTTTCTTTATTTTCATACAGTGCTTGAAATAGAGATTCAATGGACCTATTTACTTTATTTTCTACTTGTGGTTTTAATTTTATGTCTGCGGGGCTATTTTCAACTATAATATTTCTAGCTGATGTATTTGATATTTTGATATCAATATCAGCTTCTTTGTCTATAAAATATTTAACAATTTCCCATTCATGATGTTCCGCTGCGTAATGTATCGGAGTTTTCTCATTTTCAGGTTTATAATGATCATTTATATTTGCTCCGATATCAATTAAAATCTGAAATTTTTCCTGTAATTTTTTAATTTGTTCTGGTGTTTCTTTTAATGAGCTTTGTAACAAACACATCAAAGGAAATCCATTTATTTTTTCACCTCTGTGTGAGAAATCCAGGTGATATTGAAGTAAGTTGTTACCCTTAGTCAGAGAATGTATCTCATTTAAGAGGTTTACTTTCCAAGTAGTAGAATCGACAATTATTTTCCAGAGAAAATAGAGTATATCTTCTTGAGGTGAATATTGTATTATATTTTCTAGTTTATCATCCCAGTCCTTGTAAAAGTAAATAAAAAATATTTTTAGTTTATATAGTACTACATGGCAGACAAGTTGTAATATTTTTATAGTATACGTTATAGTAAATAAATATGTTTTCTTTGTAAAGAATAAATAAAATAAAATATTACCTTATCAAATATAATATTGAGCAAGTTGCCTGCAATAAATCTAATGTTGTCCTTCTTCTTGCGATATTTTCTAATTAATTCATCGAACTGATCTTTCGTTTCTATTTT